>DWCF01006750.1:0-11846 GCA_018230265.1 Delias oraia | reverse complement strand
GTTTTTTTTATAGTTTAGCAGACAATGGAGCAAGTAGGCCTCCTATATGGTAAGTGAATACCACCGCTCATAGATCACCGCGCCGCAGACTGCGCATTGGTTGTGTTGCTGGTTTTTTATATCGCTTAAGTGGCATTTTTATGGCCTCCGATATCCTCACTCACTCAGAAAAATACAGTACATGTACCGTTTCCCACTGAGTATCCTGTGAGAATTATAAGAAAGAGATAATGTACACAATACAAAAAAAATAATTAAAGTCAATTTACTTCTTTATAAGGTCTAAGGCACATTTTATAAAAAAGGGAGCACCTACTATAAGAGGTTCTCCTCCTATGGTCATCCTAGCCCCTGTTAGGCCCTGGAGCGTTAAGGTGGTGCATGTCACAAGATGCCTTTAAAAGCGCTCAGCTGTGGAACGACAAATGTAATAAAACCTTGTATTCTGAGTCGATGTTCTATGATGAAATTCAGCTGCAGGAATTAATCCAAACAGTTCAGAACATTAACTATACCCAAGGACGTACGAATAATTAAATTTTCAACGAATTAAATAAAAAGTCGGCAATACTTTTGATTTAATAAATTAAGTTCAAATTTTAAAAAATTTAAACATAATAACAAACGAAATACCGTAGGTTAGTATCATAAATCAAAATTTACGACAATTCAGTGAAATAAAAGTCACCAACATTAATTTAGAATTATTTTACAATTACGTAGGTTACGTATAAAACAGTAGAATTATAAACTACAATATTATTTCCACCAAAAAAAAAACAGCTTGTGAGTCTTTTGAAAATATATTTTTTTAAATCAATATATAATAAATCTATTTAAATATAGAGAAGAAATAGAGAAAATAGAGAAGCGTACAATTTTCAGGTATTTAATTTGTAATCTTACACAGCATGGTAAATCTTTTATTTACGAGGATTTTTTAAACTAATTTTACAAATAGAATTATATTTTTTCCAGCCCAATATGGCGTACATCTTTGATAAAGTACTCTAGCCCGATAATAAAATTTAAAATTCATAAAACCACAATGTTTCGCCATTTCGTGACTAGAACTATAAAATCTATAATTTTACCCTTGGAAGTGCCATGTATATTTTGACGTACTTGTTAAACCAGCTCCAAAAGATACCATGGGTTCAAAGAATACCAACCTCAAACAATAATTTTGATATGTTTCACTGAGTAAGGACATCAGGCTTTTGAAATGAAGCCTCGGTGTAATTTAAAATATAATTAAGAGCCTCGTAGGTAAGTGGTTTTATAAAGCCTACCACGAAGCGAAAGGTATCGCGTTCAAATCCCGGTCTGAACAAATTATATTTTATTCCGTCTCTAAAAGGGTGTAGCAATGCTTGTAAGAGATTTTTAACACCGTCTTTTCCGTAGGAGACTTATGCTGACGTACAAAATCATTCAACGGGTTTTTTTAAAATGACAATTAAGTTATATAATTTTAATGAATTTGAAGCCAGTTTTATATTTTAAATTACATGTAATTTAAAAAAGCTAAGTATTTTTATGTGACTGTATATACAAATCAAATGAAATAAAAACGCACTTCGCATGGCACAAGGCGACATTTAACCAACTATGTTTACAATAACGATGCGGTCATAAAAGACACACTCAGTTAAAGTAAGTCATTTGTTTTTGTGGAACATTTCTCACAGCACCCCACACCCTGGCTGAAACTAATGCACCGCCATTAGGATATGATAAATATATATGAGACAGTGAAGTCAATAAAGCTTTTTCTTCCTAATGAAGAATCATTAGACTTTAATTTATTCTGTGCTCAGTAGTTTTTCATCGGAACAAGCGCGTCAACTGTATGGTAAAAGATCAGCGCCCATGAGCAACCGTGCCACATTTTACACTTTTTATGTTTCCGGCTTTTAACGCTGTTTGAACGATATAATTTCATTCAGCAAAATATAGTACAATAACTGTTTTAATCTGATTTTCTATGAGGAAATGGTATCAGTTTGGACGAAGCGGCTCAATTACTACGTCAAAAATCTCCCGGTCACTGTCAAGCCCTTCCAAAGATTGAATAAATTATAAATTTTTATTCAAACCAGGGATCGATCGTGATTTTTCTTTAGTATATCGGACAACGGAGCAGGTGGGTCTCCTATATGATAAGATAAAACCGCCGCTCATGGACAATTATTCCACAGTCTGCGCATTGGTTGTGTTTCTGGCTTTTTACGGCGCTAAAGCAGTACTTTTAAGGGCTTCCGATATCCTCACTCACTCAGCGAAACACAATACAAGTACCGTTTCTCGTTGAGTATTCTGTGAGCCCGTGGTATTGATTCGGACAAGGCGTACTAATTAGTGCGTCCATATATGCTTCAGCATGGCTCTCCCACGGATGAAACCTCTTGCTTCGTGATTTATAAGACCATTTAGCTACGAATATCTATTTTTTTAAAGATGTGAATACTTAGATTTAATTTAAAATAAACACTATGTAAATTTACTACGTCTAGGAAGTAAATTAGTATGTCATTCCCTTTGTTCTAAGAATCCAATACATATTCATGCTGCACTCGACCCGCAATTAAAGTAAAATGTAAATGACGAATGTTAAGAATCAGTTGTGGTTTCAGCTGGCAACACGCCAAACCACATCCTTGTTTCTCTAGCCTTGCGTGCTGTTGATGGCAACACTAATAAAATCCTAACAACGGACATTATCCTGATTAAAAATAGCTACTAAAAGCTATTTAAACCAAGCTACTAGACTATTACGAATATATTAGACACTGTACGAAAAATAGAGTTTTATATAATTTCTATATTATTGTTATAATAATTTACTGCCTTAATAATTAAGAATAATAATAAAATCTTATTCCAGTATAAATTATATATTTTATACAATCTATGTTTTTTAAATAGATTAAAATTTTACAATTTTAATTACTAATAATTATATCTGTGGTTAAAGAATCAAAGTTTTCCAATATAGACAAATGTATACTATAAAATTATAATAATTTCTGTTTCATTTTCCATATATCATTTAAAATTGAAATAAAATGTATTTAATTTGTATGAAGGCAACTTGAAAAAGCACCATAGAGAACCCAATAAAATAGATTTTATTATACTCTATGGCAACGCAGTAATACGTATCAGATATATAAAATGAATATCAGGAAGTGTAAATAAACATAAATTTGTATCTGTGAAAATAAATAAATGACAATAAAGGACTATTAACTAGTTTTAACTATAAACTAGTTTTAATATTTAATTTTACATAAGTTTTTATTACTCTTATCGCCATTATGTTCTAAAATCACTCGGCATTCAAAATGACATGACGTTCATAGACAATGACAGCGTTAAGCGCGGCTTAATTCAAAAAAAGAACTACTAATTTCTTTACATGCGCTGCAATGAAAAAATTTTGACGTTCAAATCATACTTAGTGTTCTTTAACAAAATGGCGGTTTAATAAAAACATCTGCCCCAAATATGCGTCTGCTTTACACAAATAGATTGTTATTAGAAGATAGCAGGCGAATAAAATAGTTCGCGTGACTCAAATACTCTAAAATTATACACGAAAAATGAATTTTCATTTGAAATTCCGATTGAACGAAACGCAATGGCTATGGGCCAAGAGTCGCATCACAATTTAATGTGGTGTAAACTTCGCCCAGCCAAATAAACCCATGGGAAAAAACTTAACGCTATTCCACGAAATAATGGCTTTTAAGTCCTATCTGCCTTATAATTAATCTTAAATAACACGCAGTCTGATAAAAATTGTTGGTAATATATATCTTTTTGTTCAATTCCTTGTACTATAAATAATATACATGTTATTACTTAGTTCCTTTTAAGGTAATTTTGAATGGATTTACAAACATTTGAGATCAATATTATTACGTTAAAATAAGTCATCCTAATTATACTTAATATAATTAAAACAGATTTTTTTATGGGACAGGCGGGACGATAAGAGATGACCGTTTAACCGTATAACTAAGTAGGCCTCCGGTGTCCTCACTGATCAAGCTAAACAGTATAAACACTACTTTGCACTGATTTTCTGAGCCCGTACATACCGAACGAGCAGGTATAATTAGTGCGACAGCATATGCGGCTTTCCCACGTAATATAAATACATAGATATAAAGACGTAATAAATCAAGGCACTTAAGAATTGATTATATATGTAAAGAAATTAGTATTTTCTTCATTTGAAATTTATCGCGTATGGCGCTGCCAATGTGTATGAACGAAATGCTGTTTTGAATCTTAGAATGTAATTTTTTATAGTATAGTGGACAACGGAGCAGGTGGGTCTCATATATGGTAAGAAAACACCGCCGCCCAAGAACAACCGCACCACACACGCGCATTGGTTGTGTTGCCAACTTTTTATGCCACTTAAGTGGCATTTTTAAATGCCTCCAATATCCTCACTCACTCTGCGAAACAGTACAAGTACCGTTTCACGGTTTATCAGTTTGGACGAGCTGGCCCAATTAGTGCGTCAACATTTGCTTCAGCATGGCTCTTCCACAGGTAATGGCGAAAACGAGTGATATATAACTTATTATGAATTCAATATTAAATGTACTTTATAATTTGTATAAGTGGAGAAGTGTTATTAATAGACTTTTATTACCGTTTCTTTGTTTTCGGATAAGGTTTTTAGTTTCAAGTTAAGTTTTAATTTAAGTGGTTATTATGTTATTGTACCTTCCATAAATAATACTTTATTTTCAGAGAAAATATTTTTTTATTTACACACTCTATATGTTTAAAAAAAAAAGTATATATTAAATGAAATGAAAAAGTACCAAAAAGATTATCTTGAAGCGCACAACGTGGTTGTGAAAAGTTTCATAAGAACTGACAAGAAGGTTTGGAGTTAGGAGCATCGCTCTCTGGGGAATCAAACTGGCATGAATAAGTTAAAACCTTACTGAGTTCATGAATTGTACTAAATATAAATTTTACATCATAAATTAAACTGATATTGTACAATGTTTTTTTGGGGTGAAGTTCATAAACTTTTGATAATTCCTAATGAAGTAATTAGACTTATTTATTTATTTACTTATTTTCATTAGAGAGAGATTATAAGACTGAAAATGGAGTAAATCTATTATAAAAAGCTGGAAAACGAGTGGATGGCTTTTAGGTACGCTGTTTTATGAAGGTTCAAAGTCGTTCACGGGTGGCGGTTGTATCTTACCATCCAGGAGATCCGCTAGTCCGGTTATTCATTATATAATAAAAAAGGAGTATTTTTATTTCAGTCGTGATCAAAAGCGGGGTTAGTCTAATTTATATAAAGGAAACCAAAAATTGTCTCATATTTCTATTCTATCCTCTGTTTAAAAAAGAACCGCTGCTAAAATAAAGAAAACTCAAATTTTCTACAGCTAACAACTTTTCACCTAAGATTTAATAACAAAATTTATGGAAACGGTGGTAAACGAGCAGGAGGCTCACCAAGAGTAAGTGGTCCTCGGCCGATGGACACCCATAGCTCTTGCAGAGCCGCGAGTTCATCGCCGGCCTTTTAGGGATGTACGCTCTCGCTCTCTTCTTTATGGTCGCCAAGTCGTATTGGTTTGGAAATACCCCTGCTGAGAGCTTTTTATTTTCCCTACGTACTTCGCTTTGATAATACAATAAACTATTGTAGTCTTTGTTCGTAGTAAAGTCGAAAAAGTTTATAAATAGAATGATTTGAGGAAATTGAAATTTATAAAGAAGCATAAATTTACTGAGTAATATATACATACTCGTAGGTTATTGAGTAATCCATGTAAAAATTACAGGAGATAATCAATTTTATTTCTTTTTATTTTGTAGGATAAGATATATTGTATTGAAGGTAAGCTTTACCCAGATACCCAGAAACCAAGGCTTAGACTTATTAGTTTACTTATATAAACGACTATGTAGCACAATGAAATAGATACAGCCTTATATTTCATTGCATATTATGTATCATACTTATCTCTACAAATAAACTCATAAATCTAGGCTCATTATAGTCTTATATATTTAAAGAAAGTATACTACTTTAATTTGTACAGCTGGCTGGTAATTGGGGTCTGCTAATGAGTGGGTCTGCTATATGGTTAGATAACACCGTCGCCCATAAACAACCTCGCCACATTCCACGCATTGGATCTGTTGCCGGCTTTTTACGCCGCTTAAGAAGCACTCTTAAGGGCCTCCGATATCTTCACTCATTCTGCGAAACACAATACAAGTACCGTTTCACGCTAAGTATTCTGTGAGCCCGTGGTATCACTTCGAAATTTTATGTTAAAAGTGTAAACAGATAATATTAATAAGAAAGTATTATTGAAAAGATTTTTATATTGAATAATTAGACTTAAAATATTGTTTTTAATAAATAATAAATTTGTAGTGTTTTATGTAATTTTTAGATAAATACCAAACTAAAATAAAATTTCTATTTTTAGATCAACACATGAAGTACTCTTATTGAATTACAATTCTTAAGGAGATTAGACTAGACCTATTGTCTTACACAATTATGTCTTATACAATTCACGTATTGTGGTGGCTGTAACCAAATGACTCCAAAATGCCTCGACTGATTTTCATTAAATGTTCCTAGTTTCTCCAGCTTGAATCGTATTTAAGCTGCTTTTTTTTTTTGTTTTATCATTCCCCATCCCCAATTTTTTTTAAGAACGAAAAAAAAAAACATTATTTAATAAATTACTCTTTCGACATATGCCTTTAAAAGGTTTAATCATTCATCATTAAACCCCATTTTAGTACAAATAGGTAAAGTATTTACTATATACTAAATAATTTATAAAAACAACATTTTATAATTGTTCACTAAACCCAGAAAACTAACGCACTATTTACGAATACAACATGGACCATCTCAGACAGGTTTGAAAGTTAGTTCAAATAAAGATTTTTAAAAATTTTAACTTTTAAAAACATTTAATATCTATATTAATACTTTTATAATTTAAAAAACGTTTGCCAAGGTCAGGAAGTATGTTATAAACAAAATATATATGTAAAAAAAATCTTGGACTTCTTATTAAATAAGACTATTTTCTATATCTAGCATAGACAAAGTCTAAATGTCAACACTTGTTAAGATGTCATTATAATATTTCATTAGAAAATAATTATTTTAGGAACTATTCAATTATATTGTACACTTAATTGTTAATTTATAAGACTAGACAGAGAAAGACAGAGAAACGCAATTGAGGTTTGGTTTTCTTGAAAATACTTAAAATAACTTTATACATATAGTAATAAAATTTTACATATCCTACATAAAAAGCTAATGATATGAGGAAATATCTAGTTTCAAACATCAAATAGAATATTATAGAACTATTGAGATTTCTCTTACAACAGCATTTTCGTTCGTATCACTCCCATCGTTAAGAATTCATAAAGATGTACTTTTGAAATTACATTGTGCTGTGCGAAAAAGAAATTCGGACAAACTTTTCCTTTGTTGCTTTATCTTTAAGTCCGTCTTAAAGCTCCGGCTTTTCAGATGCTACAATACAAAATTAAAAATTTTTACCTAATGAAATATTTCAACCTAAAGTTTAATCAATGTATGACACCCATAAACATAAGATACGATAACATAAGGTATCCATGGGCGGAAGACCGGTTATCCTAGGTAAGCCTCCTGCTTGTCACCGTTTCTATAAAAAAGTAGGCTTTGTTACGCATTTCTATATATGTAAATATGTACATATACTTATATATACATTTATTCAAGGTATATATTTAAGCAGGATAAAATGGTAAAATAATACGTGTACTGTGTCACTAAATGAGGATATTGGAGGCCTACCAACAATCCGTAGTACACTTTAAAAGCCAGCAACACAACTATGTACTAATTGCGATACGTATGCCATTGGACGGCTGTAGTCTTTTACCATCAACACCCGCCTGTACCAGTTGTACATAATAAAAACATTTTCCCGTCTTCATTGACATTATGAATAATTAAGTATCATCTGAGTGTGAAAAACCGACAGTTAAAGCATTCATGAATTAGATCATTCATCTACATGTCATTAAAAAGGCATTTTCCAGACACAGAACCTTTAATTGTTGGTTAACTTTTAAATTTGTTCATATTTTATCAAATTTTTTCGCTTTATTAGTACAATTATATCACGGATTTTTAGTCTTGATTTAGCTAAGATTAACTTAAACAGAATATAAAATAAATGTATTTTTCCGTTTTATTAAATTTTTAAAATATTTGTATAATAAGTTGTTATCATGATAATATTGTGTAAATAATTGAATGTGAGGAAATAAGGAAAGTAATAATAGGCAATCTAGTATGAATCTATTGCCAATCTAACGACTTAAATGTTTTCGCCATCTATCCAAGATATTTATGAGAATATATAAATATTGTATTAAGGACAAGTAAAAAGAATATATACCACAATGTATTTAGAAATTTTTAACATTTTATACAAGTAAATTAGTAAAAATATCAGAATTTTAGATATATTATTAGAAATTATTTTTTCGTAAAAAAATTTAAATAGTACAAACTTTGTTATAATTGACAGTAACAATAAAAGATGATTAATACATATTTGAATTATGTTACAATTTGAAATTATAAATTTGGAAAATTAATTGAATATTTCATTTACATTAAATAGGAAACAAAACAAAAAACTAAAAAAAATATTTAATAATAAAATAATCCTTAGGATCTATCTTAAAAAAAATATTACTGTTTAATAATATTGTATTAATTAAATATAAGGTAGGTACTCTCGTAAGGTACTCTCGTTAAATTTGAAAATATATGTTTCATATACAAATAGTTACAAAATAGAACATAAATAACATCAGAAGTTCTGATAAATCTGGCCAATATTTGCAGCTCCAAGAAGTCTAAAGAATCGACTACTATAATTAAAATATAAGCCGAAATAGACACAAATATGTCCGTTTCTTAACAAGGATTCTGTTTAACTTTAAAACACATACCGTTTCTCATGACGTAGACTCACCGCCGCCACTGGTAATTTACGCAATAAACACTATCTCACAATCCATTTTCATTTAAAACACGCAATTTTCGTACTCTTAATACAATTAAAAATTCTAGTCAACAAGTCTGTGGCAGGAGTTTTCACTCACGCAACACCATTACTTGTGTTCTGTTACCGTGTGCGAGGATCGTTAGCGATGCGGCAACCTCGCGGGAAGCTAGTTTGGTAACTGGCCGCCCGCCCGGCGTAGGGCTTCCGAAGCGCGGGGCGGCGCGCCCACGTTCGATACTGCCGCCCCCTCCCATTGCAAATCATTGAAAAACCAGCTGTTTAATGCCAATATATTATTAACTATCTATATTTGCTATATAAAGTAATAACTGATCTCTCAAGCGTTGTTTTGACATACCAATATAATTGATATTTGCAGACTTTTTAAAAGCATTATCCAATGATATTACTTTTCTCTACAACTCAATTATATATCTCTCATCGTTAAGGCAGCGTTCGTAAGAAACATTACTGTTCGATTGTTTCATCTTTGAATTACTTGCATGCTACTATAAAAAAGCCTTGATGTTTCGGGTTAATTTATACCTTATATCATTTACAAATAACGTTGCTTTCTATTGGCAAAATTATTTTTAAGTAATTCAGCCTCCTATATAGTAAGAGAACACCGACGACATGAACATCTACACCATAATACGTGCATTGGTTGTGTTGGCCGGCTTTTTAAGACTCACTCTGCGAAACACATTACAAGTACCGTTTCACGCTGAGTATTCTGTAAGCCCGTGGTCTCACTTCGGACGAGCTGGCCTAATTTGTGCGTTAGCATCTACTTCAGCATGACTCTCTCACAGGTAAAGTTCTTACTTTTTACAACGTTGCAAATAAACTTTACCTCTTTATGATACTAGTATACATAAAGAACATCATAATTAAAGCAATAATTGTCTATGAGTAACTGAAAGATTGCAATGAATTTTTTTTTGTTATTATATAGCGGACAACGAAGCAAGCCGATTTCCTATATAGTAAGAGACACCCGCCTCCCATGGACAACCGGGCCACATACCACGCTTTGATTGTGTTGTCGCCTTTTCTGCGACTTAATTATACGGCTTCAGTCGGCATCAAATTTGATGGATTTTTGATATGCCTTCTGTAATAGCATAGAAGAACTGTTTTACACAAATATTAAATTTAGAAAGTACTATAATATAAAAACATTATTGTACAATTTAATGATAAAATAACTGAGCCAGTCTCTATGAAATTAAAATATATGAAATCAAAAGCGTGCATATATTATATGAATATTATAAATTCCATTTCAGTCTAGACACACATTAATTAGTGATCAGACGTGTTGCTTTTGGAATTTAAAAAAAGCTATTTCAATTTTAAAACTAACTTTAATACAACTTACAATGTTTCTGTGCTACACTGTTACTCTGTGATCTTCATATTACGACCTTAAGAAATTTCTTCAGTTAAAATTTCAAAGGCATTAAGACGTTTTTAAAACAATTGCTAACATCTTTTATAGCTAAATCTGCTTACACATAATATTTTCGCATCTCGGATTGTTTTCAAACTCTTCCGAAACGACTGAACCGATTTCTTTAAATATTGCACAATGTTAATTTGAATTTGTAATATCAAAGAGCGTACATATTCTTTAAGGACCGGAACACATCCGTGGCTCTGCAAGGACTAGGGATGTCCATGGGCGAAAGGATGCTTGCGCTAGGTGAGCCTCCTGCTCGTTTGCCACTATTTTAATAAATAAATAAATAACTATTTATCATATTCCTAAGTAATGAGGGTTGTTCACCCCAAACATTTTACTTTTCAATAAGTTTTTGTATGATGTGGTATTAAAAATACATATAAACCTTAATTTTTACTTCTCTACCATCAACTTTTATTTTTTAACAGCGATCATAATATTTTATTAACTTATATGTCAAGACAACGTTTGGCGGGGTTAGGTATATCCATAATCCCTGTATTGTGAAAGGACGGGTTTTAATCTATTTGCAAAACTATATAAGGAATTTGCCATATTATTACCAAGAATTTTAGAGGGTAGGAACATTGGACATTTTATTATGTAAAAATTTAAAACTAATATAATATGTTACTTAGTCACTGGATTACTTATCGATATAGATCTGTATATATATATATTATATATATCTCTCTAATTTAAAATATAAATATATACATGGATATATTTAATACATATACATCTCTCTCTCTCTAAATAGTAAATGCAACCTTCATAGTTTAATGTAGGTTGTCTATTGTTAAGTGATTGACGGAAATATTTCACCAAAGGTGAAATTTTAATACCACGGAGTCGAATGCTTCGTTTGAGTTACCATGGAATAATTAACACCGCAATTTATTATTTTTGTTTTTATACGGTATAGAAGACAACGGAGCAGGTGAGTCACTTATATGGTAAGAGAACACCACCGCTCTTGGTCAACCGCGCCATAGTCCGCGTATTGGTAATGTAGCAGCCTTTTTACCCCACTTACGTAGCATTTTTAACGGTCTCCAAAAAACTCACTCACTCGGCGAAGTACCGTTTCAGGTACAACTGTAGTATGTACAACCATTTCACGGTGAGTATGGCTCCCCTACGGGTGAATTTTATTTGCAAAATTTGATTCTCTGTAAAACAATACAAAATAAAATTTAACTTTTAATGAATTAATAAAGACTGTTTATTTCGAGAAAAGCTGTATCTGTAGTCTGAATGATCTTATTGCG
>DWCF01006749.1:0-11846 GCA_018230265.1 Delias oraia | reverse complement strand
AAAATCCCTTTTAAGATCAGCTAGGAAAAATTAAAACTATTAAATATATTGTATGAAGGCAGTTCAAATGTATTCTAAATTTTATTTCGATGTTTCTAATATATTTTTTCTAATATTTTTATATTGACCCTTATAGCATTAAACCGTGAATAACTGGGCGTTCTGTATTCTAATATTAAAACAAAATATCTTACCCGGTATTAATTCTTCTTCTTTTCCAGAAATTGGTTTTCTAAAAAAATACATGATTTAATTGAATTTATTCGTTTAAACCAAGTTTTCAAGAACAAATGCAGTTCAAACTCTAATTAGTAAAGCCAAACTTAAAATATATTATTTAATAATTTTTATACAATAAATTATTGAAGAAAAAGTAAATATTTTTTATGGTGTAGCGGTACAAAGAAGCAGGCGGGTCTTCTCTATGGATGCAATATTTCTATAAAACCAGTTATTAACCAGTATTTAAATACGCCAGTAAAGTAGTACTAACATCTGTGGTTCATCATCGAAATGTTTCCTCCGTAAACTATCAGCATATCTTTGAACTGGGATGGTCACTGTCTCTTCGTATTCGCCCAGACGCTCATGTCGGCTCAGAGTGTTTGTCGACTCTAAAACAATTGCAAACAATACATTTGAATACAGACTGACTTCGGTATACCGGTCTCATAGCTTAAAGGTTTTAAAAGTGTACCATGAAGCGGCGTAAAAAGCTGGTAACACAACCAATGCTCGGACTGTGGTGCGGTTGTTCATGGGCGTCGATGTTCTCTTTCCATATAGCAGACCCACCTGCTTCGTTGTCTGCTATAGAATACAAATATTTAAAAAAATTATATAAATTTAAAGATATTGAAGTTTTATTTGTTTTTTTTTATTATTTTTATGGTATAACGGGTAAGGGAGCAGGCGGTTTTACTCTATGGTAAGAGATAAGCGATGCCTATGGACAATCGCGCCACAATTAGAATTTTTTGGTTGTGTTGCCGGCTTCTTATGCCGCTTTAACGGTTTTGCAAGGGCCTCCGATATCTTCACTCACTCAACGAATACAAGTACTTTATTACGCTGATATTATGTGAGTCCGTGGTATCACTTCGGACCTAGCGACCCAAAAAAGCTGTTTTTTAAACCTAACCCCAATTGGAAAGTTTGTGAAACATTATTATACAGAAAAACAAGTAACTAAAGTTAAATCAGAATATTTAAAATTACTATAAATTGTAAATGGATAATTGAAAAATTAATTTACATAGCAAATATAAATACAGAATACCTTTTTCGTTGGAAATAATTTCAATCTCGAGGCTGTCAATTGCGATTTCGTTTGAATTTCTTAAATCTTCATTCGCGTGACCGTTGAAGCCTGTTCTATGGATTTCTTCATTTAAATTGAATTCCATTTTTTGCAATGGCGTATCCACGTCTAGTTCTAATATTGAATCATTTTCGTTTTGTTTCAGCATTCCTTCGTTTTTAATGACTGCTCTGGCATCGACTGTATCTTCACTTTTATAATCATTGTATATTTTTTCAAAGTCATCTGATCCATCGATGGACATAAGACTATCCGGTTCAAAGTCTAATTCCTCTACTTTGGCTTTACCTCCGATAACGTGTTTCGAATCCAATACCTTTTTTATATCACTCTTGTAAACTGCATCTTGTTCTTCTGTGTCACTGGCATTGTCTGATAAATCCGTGGTATCGTCGGCATCTCTATCTCCTATTAATACCCGATATTCTGTATTAGAGTTTGGTACTAGCATAGGCACTGGAACTGATTGGATATTTTTGATTTTCTTTTTTTGAAAGAGCCAATTCTCCTCCCACGAACCGTCCACTGCGTGAATGTCCCTCCCGGAAACTTCGTCGAAGTCTCTGTCTATGTTTTCTGAAAGTAAATGATTTTGGTAAAAAATCCAAAGCCGTATTTATAGTGTAAATTAACAAAGTATAATTTAATTCGATTCACAAAGTGAAACAAAAAAAGGACAAAAATGAAGGCATGCATTAATAAAAAAATAATATTTTTTTCTGATAAAGTGGACAACGAAGCAGGAGAATACTATCCTATATGGTAAGAAATCACCACCGCCCATGTACAAAAGTATATATTTAGGCAATAGGTATGTAAAAAATATAGCCTTAATCTTAGTTAGACCAGTGAATCTCTTTTGTGAGTTTTTAACAAAAAGGCTATCTTACCTTTGGGACGAATAATGTCTTCACCAAATTCAGGAAACGGCACGCGTCGTGGTAATTCCACCGCATCATCTGTGGCTTCTCCCTCTTCCCAATCGGATGCATCATCTTCAACGCGAATCTTAAAAATATTTTACCTTTATATTAGATGAAATTTTTCATTGCTTTAAACAACTGCAAGGTTACATTTGGTTCCACTACGTTCACTCTGATTAAGAGAAGCTGTGACACTAAATATTAATGATTTCTTAATAAGTACTTCTTTAAACAATTCAATAATTTAGAAAGAACACGACCAAAGGAACCCGGAAATTGATTTGTCAACTGCCTCATTATGGATTGTCTTACTTCTCTTAAAGTGTACAAATTTAAGTGTCTCGTATTGCACATTCAGTATTTGTCAATAAAATTGTAAGTACTTTTAAAATACATTTCATCAATTTGTTACCTTCATAATTTCTTGTTATTACATATCTCGTGATCCGGTATGACAAGAAATAGCTTTCATTATTAAATCACAATATTTTAGTTTGTTATCTCGTTGAAATTCAATGATATCAAATTCAGCAGTTGACTGGTGTTAACTGCATTCGATAGTGAAACTTACTTTACTTTTTGTCACTACAACAAATCTGTTACTGTTATAAAAAAAAGAACGCGCGTGCATTTCGTCTAAGAAAGTTTAAACATTTATTTCCAAAAGTAACTGATTTGTTCTATGACCAAATCACATTGCAAATATTGTCGTGAAATATTTCTAAAATTAACAGTAATCTTATTCGAATTATATAAGGGAAAGAGAAACTAGAAACCCACTACGATATAATCAAAATCAAATTGTACCTTTATAGCAACTAAAAGTGATAGGAGGTAAGAGTGTAGCCTGCAGGCATGCACATTTCTGTCTATTTCAAAATGAACTTTACCGAGCGTTCACAGGACCTCTCGCGTATGTTAAGGGCCAACTTAAGCCCAAAATGAAAAATATAACTTGAGCTATAAATAAATCTGCTATCTATCGATATCTATCGGATTAATTAAAAAAATAATTAGCACAGTTCAGATCAGTAATAATTCGATAATGCTATATTTTTATAACCGAATAGCAGGATACACGACGTTGTAATCAGATCACAGGCATCGATCGACAAAACTGCTGCAATTTGCACTCTCGTTGAAGGTTTTGCAGCTAATGCATAGATTTCATCACGGGCTTTAAGCACGGAGGCGGAATCAAAATTCCATAACGAATATAAACCCTTGTCTTGTAGCTCCGCCGAGCGTTCACTTAAACATCGATCATTAGCTGGATTAAGTCTCAAACTTATGTTTATTATTTGAGTTACTATAAATCTATAGTTTCATCGATAAACATTCTTGTATATCCTACACGTATTGTAAAATAATATATAAAACAATATTAATTTTTCATTCATTCGATCACCACGCTCTAAAAGTGTATTTTCTTGAATTAATATCAAATAAAAAAAAATACATAAATAAAAAATTATAATCGAATATGTTGATAAAAAATGCTATGCAATAGCTTTACAGTGGCAGTCCCCGGGCGCTACACGGTTTTTTTTTAAAGTTATTTATGATTAAACTTACAGCGCTAACAGTAGGCGATATCTCTCTTGTACTTCGGGAGTTGAGTTCCAAGGAACGCGGCGAGGATCTCTCAGAGGGCGAGGGACTGGCACTCGCTGAGTGGATGCCGCTGCTGCGACCGCCAGAACCGCTCTCCGTTTGGTAGCGTTCGATGACCTGAAATTTTTTTTATTGTGTTAAAATAGCTTAGACAATGGTAGCTTTTGACTTTTATAGCAGACAACGGAGTAGACACGTCTCATAGTAAGAGATCACCGCCGTTCATGGACAACGGTAAATTTTCTAGAGCCTCTGATATTCTCACTCACTCAGCGAAATACACTACAAGTATTGTTTCACGTTGGTATTCGCCAAGCTTGTCAATTTTCGAATAAGAAAAACAAAAATTGTAGCTTGAAAGAATAAAATTGACTAAAGCAAGGAATATATTTTTATCATATCACTTTCAGAATATTTACGCCTTGTCAAATATAATAGCAAATAATCATTTATCATTGCAGAAGGATTTCTTAAAGAAACAGTAAATTGAATCGTAACATATTGATTGAAAATAAAAAAGAAATAAATATGAATAAAGAAGCTAGTGATATAAAAATAATGCAAATCTTTTATCAAATTAGCTTGTAATATGATATTATATCAGATTGTGTGCATAATGACCACTCCGGACCCATAACTTTTAGTATCTTATCATTTTATTTTCCGATTAGCAAATTTAATTTAAAGAAATGAATTTAAAAGCAATTTCTTTTTAAAAAATATCACCAATGTGATGCTATGAAATCTTTACTTTTGTCCATTTACCATGTTAAGTTTGTCGTTTACCATGGTTTGTTTATGGATTTGGCCAAATTTTTTGACATTTATAAAATAATAATATAGTATATTACATACTATTTATATAACTAGAATTCAATTGTCATTACAAAATCTGTAGTTGAGAATGTAAAATATGGCTAAAATAAAATGTAATATTCATATATGTATGTTGTAAATGCACATTATATTTAAAACTGACTACATTAATATTTATGTGCTGATTGCATGGCCAATTAATTTGAAAACAATTATGTAACTTTTTTATAATACGCAGTTAAGTACCAAGCCTAAGTATGCAATGTAATGAAATAGGCGTATTTAACATAAATGAAATAAATATACCTTTAAATTTCGAGTTAACGAAATTGGAAGTTTCTGCTTGAAACATTAAATTCTTTATAAATTCGTTATATGCAAAAACGTAAGTACGTAAGCTTTAAACACGGTTCCCTAAGTCCTAATTAATATTATTTAAATATATTTTTGCATTCGTTTGTATAAACATACCCACAGATTAACAAAGATTTGTCACGGAAATACAAAGCAAACACGGCGATTACCTCTGCGCCTTGAACGGTGTCAACAAAACCGTTCATAGTTCGATGCTCACTAAGATAATATTATTACAGTTATTTAAAATTAATTGCTGAAATTGTACAATGATATTCACACGGCATTGCACGGTTTTCACAAGAACACTGGCTTGTGTCGGATCGACGGACGCGTTAGGGCTGTCCATGACGATTTAGATTGAAAGTATTTTATTATAGCGGAAAACGAGGCCTGATGGTAAGAGGTTGGGGAATATTTGTTCATGGGCAGGCTGCCCATAAACAAATATTCCCCAACCCGCTATTTTGTTGTGTTGCCGGCTTTCTACACTATTAACCGGATAACTTAGTGAATCTCCAATATACTCACTGATAGAATATCTCATTTGCGTGTTTGTCAGCTATAGATATATTAGAGCATCTGCATATTGTATATCACGTGAAAGAAATTGTAATATTTGAAAAAATAATCCCAAGAAGAAATACAATTTAAGACACACAAGCATGAAAATTTTGCTTAAGAGTTATAGAAGAACATATTATTATAAAACTATAAGAAACTCCAACAATTATATAGCGAATGGATTTTAAATACAGGTTAAAATATCTATTTAATAAATCGTAACGTCGTATTGGACGCCAGTAAATCACAGTGATATGAATAGATCACGTTTATCGTAAGAATCACGTATTGGAATAGTCAAAGCAAGCTAAACCTTACCCAGCTCAACACATACAAGAAGAAAACAGCAATAATACCGTCGAGTGACGTTATCATTGTGGTACTACGATAATGCAAAAAAACACATGTTTCCAACAGTAATTAATGTGAAAGTCTAATACGCTTACCGTTCCTTTGTGTAGCTGAGACATCGAGAAACACACTGAGCCCTTATCATGATAACAGCGCTATCTCTATTGGATAGCGATAAAAGAAATCAGATTACTGTTCTTGAGTGATTTGTGAGATGGTCGATCTTTTTATTTTAATTTTTTTAAGAACGGTGGCATACGAGCCGGAGGCTCACCTAGGACAAGCGGTCCTCCGCCTACCCCTCTTTATATAATCTTTTTTATCTATAATATTCATGTGAGCCACGAAAGCCACGGAAACAGCTGATTTTTTAAATATTGTCATAAAACGTGGTGGGTCACATGGTAGGTCTCCTGTATGGTAAGAGAACAATACCACTCGTGGATAATTGCGTTAGAATCCAAGCATTGGTTTTTTGCAGGTTTTTTTCGCCACTTAAGCAACTATTTTAATTGCTCCTTCACTCACTGTTTCAAGTACCACTTCACGCTGAATATTCTGTGAGTCTGTGCTTTCACTTTGGACGAGCCGGCCCAAATGGGTCTCTCATGGATGTGACAGAATTAAGACACTCTCCCTGCCACTGTCAAGCCCTTCCAGAAATACAATAAATTAAATTATAATAATTACTCGGACCGAGATTCGAACCCGATATCTCTCGCTTCATGGTACGCTAATTAAATCACTTAGCTACGAGGCTCTCTAAAATACTTTACAATACTCAAAAATACTTAGAAAAATAAAAAATCGACCATATTCACTGCTAGCCCTAAATAGAAGTTAATTCTAGCTGACATACGACAGTATGTTGTTGCAACTTGTATGGGTTCTCCTTCTACGAGTATGTTGTATAATGTGAGTGCAACGTCCAATGGGCATAACAAAGGTGATTCTGTTGTAGATCTCATGAGGTATAGAGCTTTGCCACCTCTAAAGCTATTTCGTCGTCAGAATCATTTTTTTTATTATATAGCGGACAATGGAGCAGGTGAGTCTCCCCTATATGGTAAGAGAACACCGCTGCCTAAGAACAAGCGGCTTTTTACGCCGCTTAAGAGGCATTTTTAGAGGCCTCCGATATCCCCATTCACTCAGCGAAACACAGTAGAAGTATCGTTTCAATAAACTACTTTTATTTCAACTACCATTTCACGCTGAGTATTCTGTGAGCCCATGGTATCAGTTCGGACGAGCCGGCTGAATAGTGCGTCATATGCTTTAGGATGGCGCTCACGGAAGTATTTTGTAAATATATTTAGGAACTTTATTACACATAATCTTCTGATTCGTCCTTCAGATATCACGTTATTATTACAAACATCACATTATGGACATTGCATTATCTTTATGTATTTTAATAACCGACCAGTTATTCTATAACAAACTTTCTTATTAAGGATGCTCGTAAAAACAATGCGTGTATAAGTATGAATAACTGATTCTTTGCTCGAGTTTTTCAATTGTTAGTCGTAACTGCTTTGTTAATGAACATATACGAAATGTTTCAATAATATTTGTTTCACAACTGGAACAAACTAAAGGTTCGTGTCCGCTACATTTCAGTTGACCGTCACAGTTAGTCGAGACGCGGATGCGATGCCGGCCTTTGAGCCTTGTGTTTACGGTCTACACGTAACGGTTCGAATATACGTTACTTAGGAATGAGTGTTTTTATAGGAGTGTGTATAAAAGTATCGCATGTAGTGAATATATACATGTACAAAATGTTATTTTATAATATACATTTATAAACCTGTTATGAGAAGAGAGGATTTTTAATAGCGTCGTAGCAACGTGATTTTATAAGCCTACGAAGCAAGGGGTTCGAATCCAGTTTGAGATAAAAGTTATAATTTATTAGGTCTTTGGAAGGGCTTGATAGTGGTCGGGCGTGTCTTAACACTGCGTGAAACGGCGTAAAAAGTTCGGCAACACAACCAAAGAGTGTATTGTGGCGCATTTGTCTATTAGCGGCGAATTTATTTCCATAAAGAACACTCGCTTGCTCTGTTATGCACTATACCATAAGACGTTATATTTAAAGGAAATGTATGTAAAAAGAAATATGAGTTACTCATGTCTTTTTTTATTGAATTTTATTTTGTTGTTTGAAGGGCGCAGAAAACTGGCAATCAATCCCGTTTGTGGTGGGGTGTATAGCCAAACGCTACCCCTTTTTAAACTAAAGTTTATAATTTTTGTCAATCAAAATTTTCCAGTTTTCTTACTTATTATACGTATGTTTACATGTTTGTTTTACGGTATGTTTTAAATAAAGTCACATAAAGAATATTATCTTACCTTGTTAAGTATAGCAGTTGCTAAGAGATCTTCGTAAGAAGATTCTGTAGGTGTTGAAGGTTCCGCTGCATATCTGGCAAGGGCTGGAAGAGCTGCAGCTTCCTCTACAACTCGCGCTACCAGGCGTTTGAGCTGCGCATGAGCACCACTCGCGCCGAGTGACTGGTTGCTATGAGTCGCATGTGGTTTTGGTAAGTCTATAAAAATATCATTTTATTATTAAAAAGGACTATATTATTTATTCTAGTCAGTGACGGATCTGTGTTGAATGTGACTATGCAATAAAATATAAAAAAAATTAAAATATTTATTGTATTAATACTTCATTTAATACAATTAATTGAAGTCTGGATATGATTTTCTCCTAAAATCGAACTTTGAACATTCCGCACAACATACATTGCTTCTTAGACTTTTTACTAATTATATATTTTATCCTATTGACTGTTATAGGTAAAGAGGAACATTAATTTTCTTTTCTGTAATATCTAATCTAAGCGGACGTACTAAATGGGCTGGTTCATCCGAATCGTGAAACGGTACTTGTACTGTGTTTCGCTGAGTGAGTGAGATTATCGGAGGCCCTTAAAAATGCCGCTTAAGTGGCGTAAAAATTCGGCAACACAACCAATGTTCGGACTGTGACGCGGTTGTTCATGGGCGGTGTTCTCTTAGCATATAGCATTCCGTTGTCCGCTATAGTATAAAAAAACCTTGGGGAGTATAATAAAGTACAATAAAATACACAATCCACACGTAATTCCATAAACTTTCACCTTTTTTAGTGCTCGAGTTGCAAAACATCATTCCGTGAAAGCAATGTGACTTTTAAATTAATAAGCCAAAGCACGGGTGTTATCATGCAAACAGTTCAAACAATAACATTCCAAAATTGTTGCATATATTCGAAGAATATATGAGCAAGCCATTGTTTTATAACTACTTCATTATTCAAGATAATCATTTTATAAAGTTAAAGTAGGTGCTATTAAATAAAAATTGAATAAGAATGAAACTTTATGCCTATTTCATTATATGAGATCTACATATTTAGAGAAAAATATGGAATATCGAAAACAAAAAGAGCCCCGTAGGTTAATGGTTTTAAAAGCATACCATAAAGCCAGAGATATCGGGTTCGAATTCCGGTCCGCATAATTATAATTTAATTTATAATTTATTCGGTCACTGAAAGGGCTTGACGGTGGCCGAGCGAGTGTCGTAATAGTGTCGCATCTGTGGGAGAACCATGCTGAAGCAAAAGCTGACGTACTAATTTGGCTAGTTCGTATGAAGTTATACCATGAACTCACAGGATACAAATGTGAAACAGTACGTGCATTATGTTTCGGTGAGTGAATGAGGGTATCGGAAGACCATGAAACTTTAGCTCAGTCGGGGTATAAAGCCGGCAACATAACCAAAGTGCGGTTTGTGACACGTTTGGCAATGGAGGACAGAGAACTCTTACCATTGAGAAAACCGCCAATACGCCTTACAATAAAAAAAAATGCACTGACGCACTTAAACACTCGGGATTATATTAAAAGTTTTTTTAACTTTTTCTATTATTTATAACATAATATAGTACATATGAAAATTATTATAATATGACGATTATAGCTCATAGTTATTCAGTACAAAAACTACAGAAGCATTAGGAAAATTAATTCATGTTTTTCTCTGTATTTTCTAGTTCCGTACAATTTATATAAAAGAAGTATCTATTAGAGTCTATTAGGAGTAACTACAGCCATGACGTAATTAGCAATAGTCTGTTACTTCAAGTTATTATGTATAGTAAAGACAACTTTGACCTCATTGTCAGTTTGCTAATGCTATGTAAATTATCTCCGATTTTCGGTAATCGGAATATTAACAACATACTACGCAACGATTTAAACATTAAACTCAATACACTAATAAGTTGTTAATGAGAAAAGAGTTTTTATTTACAAATGACATTTAGCGAGATTGTCAATATCATTGGATGACATTTGACATTTGACATACATTGACTATAGTGTAGAAAGAAATTTAATTTAACACATAGTATAGGTCTATATTATGGTCTATATTAATAATAAAATAATCAATAGAGACTGGGCTGACTTTATATAAGCAAGACTATTTAATCTGTCATACATCAAAAGTTTTTATGAATCTATGATCTTTTTCTGAGTTGAGAAGTCATCAAATTTCTCGAAATTGAAATTTGTTCTTGATATGTACAAGGAGGCTAGACACGAAAACCAAAATAAATGTATATAAACATTCAAGAATAATAACTATTATATTAAACAGGTATTGAATGCCACTTTGGCCTTTGAACGTTAATAATGATTGTTTTCATAAAAACTTACTGCCTCGTGTATTGAAATTTCTAGAACTATTTAAAAGGTACATGTATTATTACTTACGAGGTACTACTCGGTTTTATAACCGTCACAGCACAGTTGTTTAATACAGGTTTATTTAATGTGTTTAGCAAATTCAGGCTCTTAAATTTTTTTTAATTGTATAGTGGACAACGGAACAATCGGATCTTCTTTATGGTAAGAGTTACCTTTCGCCCACATACCCGTTTTAGATGTGTAAACTTCTTAAGCTTCTTCTTAAAGCTGTAAACTTCAGTCATCGTGAAACAGTACTGTGTGCCCGTGGTATCACTTCTGAGTGAATGAGGTGTCAAAGAAATTTATGCGCTGCAATGTGCCCAGACTTTGTACTACTGCCCAGATCAAAACTTTTTTGATCTTTTATACCATTTTGAGTGCCTATTTCAAGAAAAATATTCATTTTCATTTCGATACGAAGTAAAAAAAATATTTGTATATGTTTTTATACTAATACAACTACATACAAATAAAAATAATAATAACTCGTTTTTAACTATCTGTATATCTGTTTGTAAAGAGTATATTTTTATCTAAGAATAGAGATATGGTTCATTGCGTTGAGATTATTCCCTTTAAAGGTCTTCCACGAAGGCATTTACGCCATAAATGTGGTATGAAAAAGGAAACCACTTGTCGACCTCTCTTACGAACCAAAATGTTATTATAACTCGCTCTCCTTCCTTGAAAATCAACTTAAATACCTTGTCACTCTAAATGGAACATATAGAGATCAATTATTGTGATACTATAATTAAATTGATTTGTATAAAGAAAATCACAGCCATGGGAGAGCCATGCTGATGCACTATTTGGGCTAGTTACGAGCGGTTTTATTTCATGGCCTTCCTATATGGGCTCAGTCAGTTAGAAAAACACTTTATCAGTAATGTTTCACGCTGGTATTTTTTGAACCCGTGGTATCTAAGAGTTAATAATAGCTGGGTGGCGGTGTTCTCTTAGCATAATATAGGAAACCTACTTGCTGCTTTGTCCGCTATACCATAAAAATACTCTTGAAATATGTCACTATTTAATATAACTTACCGAAAATCTCTTCCAGCCAATAGCATGACACGTAGAGGAAGATGGCAACACCAAGCCAAAAGCCAATCAGCAATACCAAGAGGTACTCCAACATTATTG
>DWCF01006748.1:0-11847 GCA_018230265.1 Delias oraia | reverse complement strand
GTTTGCTTTTGTTCGGGACGGGCCGGTTCACATCGGAGCAACTTCGAGGATAGAAATGTTTTTCATTCTGTACTTTGGACACAGTACAAGTACCGTTTCACGTTGAGTATTCTGTTAGCCCGAGGTGTCACTTGTCTTGCCCATGGTAAAGCCATGTTAACGCATTAAATGGACATCCTTCGTAGCGATACCACAGGCCAAAAACAGTGTCTGTACTGTTTCGCTAAGTGTTGTAGAAGGCCGTGAAATTAAACCTCTCAAGTGGCGTACAGCTGAAGCACGGATTGTGGGCGGTTATCCATGGGCGTCGTGGCTTTTCTCTTAGAGGAGACCCGCATGCTCCATTGCCGCTATAAATTAAAAAAATAAGAAATTATAAGTAAGATCTAGGACACCCATCCGAATTTTTAAATATTAATAACTTATTACTACTTCAAGCGAAAAATGGTAACTATATCTGTTACTTCTCCTTGGAAAATATGGAAAAAACCTATCTTTTAAAATAAAATGCTTAAATCCAAAAAAAAAAATGTTTTATTACTTAAATATTTAATTCTAAGCACCTAAGATAACTTTTTAGTACAAGCTTTAAGTAAAATTATTTTTATTCAAATATTGCTTAACAAACAAACATAGACCCACAATAAAAATCGCCCAGCAACACAAAAACCTTATCAATAACAACACTCAGACGTTAATACTATACAAATTAGAATCGAAATAATTTAATATCAATGATTTAAAATTTGTCTTTAATATTATAGTGTTAGGGTTCAAAGTGGCAGGAACCTAAAATGCATTAGAATAATTGCAATGGGACCGTTATTAAAAAAACATTACACGTCAAATTAATTAGTTTAGAGAATCGTGCGCATGGGCCGCTATTTGAATGCTAATCGCCTTGAGCTTATGTTTACAAACTTGACAATTTTATTTTATACTATATAGGGCCGGCTCGTCGCAAGTGATACCACGGGCTCACAGAATACTCAGCGTTAAACAGTACATGTACTTCAAACGGTGCTGTGTTTCGCTGAGTGACTGAGGTTATCGGAGGGCCTTAAAAATACCGCTTAACTGGCGTAAAAAGCCGGCAACCCAATAAAAGCGTGGAATGTGGCGCGATTTTCCATGGACAGCGGTGTTCTCTTACCATATAGATCCACCTGATCCGTTGTCTTCTATAACATGACAAAATAACAAGACGGCTATACAACTTGGACCGGACAGGAGGTGAATTAAAAATCGTCAGAGCCAAGCACGGCCTTACTCTGAATATTAATTATAATTGTAATTATCAGTTATTAATTTTAACATCGTGACCGGAGTGTTGCTGACACGCGGAGATAAAATACGCGCTGCGCCTATTAATCATTGACCATCGCGTCGTGGCCGAATTACTTTGATTTCATTTTATTTAACACTTTAAATCGGTGACGCCCAACATATATTCACAACAGACACCTAGGAATTCAAGGAAAGTTTTCACGGACCCCTTTGTAAAATTTTGTATTTAGGTATTTTAATAAATAATTATGTTTTTAATTTATATTTCCATTTATGTATGGTCCAGAGATAAACCGACCCCCATATAATCGCGGACCACAAGGGGTCCGTGGACTATAGGTTGGTAAACATTGCTTTAAATCTCTTTTATTAATAAACACAGGAATACAATAATTACATACACTATGTATGGTGTTAAGTCAGGAGAATTGACAGAAAATAGAACGTACTAAATAAATCACCCGTGGGAGAGCCATGCTGAAGCCTATGACGCACTAATTGCACTCCTAAAAAGTGACACCACGTGACATGTTTGAGTGAGAGAATGAGGTTATCGGAGGCCCTTGAAATTATGCCTGTCAAGTGGCGTAAAAGCCGGCAACACAGCAAGCCCGGACTGCGGCGCGGTTGGTGATGGGCGGATGCTCTCTTACCATATAGAAGACCAACCTCCGTTGTCCACTATACCATATAAAAGATACAACACAAGCAATTTCGGCTCAGACTAATTCAGCGCGTAAAACTCCCGTTTTAATAAGAAAATGCTTAAAATGCATCTATTGCATAAATTGCAAGACGGTATTTCCGTGACCACAGAACAGGCTCATTCGAATAACATTGAACCGATACATCGAATCGACAAGGAAAACGTCTATCATATAATCGATTATCGGCAGGTTTCGCTTCGATCTGGCTTCGTTTAGCTTGATTTAAGCTATCAGATATCCTTTATAGCTGTAAACTATGTTTGCATTTCATCTCAAGATATATCCTGAATTAAATCATTTTAATTAAATCTTTCTTCATTTCCTTTTAGTCGTCATGACGAATGTATTTTAAAAGTACCGTTTCACGATGAGTATTCTGTGAGCCCGTTGTATCGCTTCGCACGGTCGGCCCAACGCTCCAAGATACCAAGCCGGCTTAATTAGTGCGTCAGCATATGCTTCAGCATAGCTCTCCCACACGTGCTATCATATAGAGCTATGAGCACATTCGGTATTTGGAAGGAATTGACAGTGGCCGGGCGAGTGTCTCAACAATGTCTCACCCGTGCGACAGCCAAGTCGACGCACTAATTAAGCCGGCTTGGAAGCGATTCCACGGGCTCACAGAATACTCAGTATACATTATTTGTGTTTCGCTAAATGAGTGAGGATATCGAAAGCCCTTGAAATAATACTGTTTAAAGCGTAAAAAGCCGGCAACACAGCGAGCGCAGATTATGTTATCTTATCCTATAGACCTACTGTCGGCTATACCATTAAAATTATAAATAAAAAGGCACAGGTAAATGGGGTAAGTTCTGTATGCGAAACGAGTTGACTAAGTGAATACCCGTTTGTCCCTAAAATTACAAACACATGCGCCTCATTAAGATCCCAATCGCTACCCTCGGGGTACTTCGCAATTTTCAAGGGTTATCGCAGCTTTTTTCATATAAAACTGTCAGATAATAAGACACGATAAAAGTATGTATACGTTTTGAAATGGTAATTGGCTATTTTGCAAGCTTTCGCTTTAATTTTGTTTTTCATATATTAAGTCGGTTGTAATTCACTCATATGTCTGTCATTAAAGTACTAATTTTTAAAACATTTTTTTTATATAGCGGATAGGTGTATCGGTAAGAGATCAGAGCCGCCCATGGACAACCGCGAAGCTATCCGTACTTAGATTGTATTGCCGGCTTTGTAGGTAGGCGGTATATCATCACTCACGCAGTAACAACAACACGTTCTGTCTATTGAGTCCTTGTTGTCAATATGTACGAGCCAGTCTAATTAATGCGTCAGCATGGCTCTGCCACGGGTGCGGCAGTATTAAGACACTCGCGCGGCCACTGTCAAGATCTTTCAAACACAAATTTCAACTTCGGAGAGCCTCGTAGCTAACTGGTTTAATAACTCTACCACGAAGCGAGAGGTATCTGTTTCGAATCTTGATCCGGAAAAATATAAATAATTATTTATTCGGTCTCTGGAAGGGCATGACAGTGACCGGGCGACTGTCTTAATATTGTCGCACCCGTGTAAGTGCCATCTTGGGCCGGCTCGTCCGTAGTAATCACGGGCTCACAGAATAACGTGAAATGGTACTTGTACTTGAAACGGTGCTTCAACTGTTTTTCGCTGAGGAAGCAGGAAACGTACCTGCTCCAATATCCGCTTAAAGCTACTCTGAATCGTCAATAAAGTTTAAATCTACACTTGTTCCAATTCTACGCCTCTCTTAATAAATTACAGGCAAAAACCTTTAGGAGGATCAAATGTTGTTAATGTTTATACACTTTTAAACTTAGCTTTAATTAAGTATAATAGCTATGTAGCATTTAACTTCTTCGATTACGTGTTCAGTAATCCACCCTTTATCATCACCTATAATTATAGAACATTTTTAACTTACAAAAATTCATTAACTTAACTGTGTAATAAATCATATGAATACATTTAAAACACTTCACATTAAACTCTATTGGGTTAGAACAGAGTTGAATTTCTATTGCCAGATATTTGGTACTCTACAAAGTTGCATTATTAACATTTAAGTCACTTAGATGTATTGGAAATATGTTTATAATTGTAAACTAACAAGTCTAGTATTCAGTAATTGTTAATGCTAATTCCGCATTAACTTAGTGTCATGATTTTTCTTTATGACTTCTATAAATAACTGTTTACGACTTCGCACCTAATGTAAGCTTAGCAGTCTTATAAGGTCACGCTACCAAGGTATCGTCTCCTACGATAAAAATATAGAATAAATAATTTTAATTTTGATTATTATTATTGTACATTAAAAATATTATCCTACAGCAGAGTTGGTCACGGTTTTTTCGATTCTGTTTCTAGAAAGCGTTGTTTTTTGTATAATCAGGAGCCTCATCTTAGTGTTGCATAAATGGAAGACTTACCCAGTCTTGGTCTTGCGCCAATACACCTGGTATTGTACTTAGTCTTGCTATTGCGCTCCCAGTCTTGATCTTACACTTGCAGCAAGTCTTTCAAGTCTCTAAATTACCTATTAGACTATTGATATTCATTAAAGTTTACTTCAGATCTTAGAAAAAACTATCACAATAGGGACATTTTTAGGTTGAATTAGTATAGCCGTAGTAAAGTCCAACCAGATTTATAAAATACGTCAAAAGATTTAATGAGAAATTTCAAAAAATATTTATTTCTATCAAATACAATTGTTTCAAACGTCTTTGACAGCGGCTGTCAAACAGGAAAAAAACGAATCACAACAGCCGAGTCACGTTTGACGTGTGCTTTCATGCAAAACGTCAAACACCATGAAGAACTCGCGCGCATTGACAATCTGTCATCACGTACCTTGGAGTTGTACAAAAAGTTGAATAATTTTCACATTTCTCGAGATTTATAAGAAACTGGTACGCCATTCTAGATACCTAGATTTATAGTAATAGTAATTTCGCTGTCAATCGGTAAGCTATGTTTAAATAGTTCGGTTAGCTATGTTTTTCTATCGCCATTAATATTAGTAGATACTACATAATTTGATTTTTTTATGTACCTATAGTGGACAATGAAGCAGGCGGGACACCCGCGTCACAATCCTTGAGTTAGTTGTGTTGCCAGTTTTTTACCTCACTTAAGCGGTACAATTTGAAGGCCCTCCGAGTCGTGTTGCCTAAATGCAAGAACAAGATGAGAGTTAGCGAGACTGGATCTTGCTCCAATAACAGGTGTATTGGTCTTGGTCTTGGTATTGAGCTTAAAGTCTTGGTCTTGGTGTTGTAGTAAGTCTTGCAATAAACTATTAGACTATTGCTATATTTTATTAAAGTTTACTTCAGATCTTAGAAAAACCTATCAGAATTGGAATATTTTGAGCTTGATTTAGCACAGCTATAGTAAAGACCAACCAGATTTATAAATATCGTAAGATTTCAAAAATCAGGACCAAAGAAATTATCTGTTAAATATACATTTAATAGATATGGAGTTATATATAGCCTTGTAGCTTAATGATTTTAAAAGTGTACAATGAAGCGAGAGGTACGCTTCGAATCCCGGTCCGGACAGTTGTAATTTATAATTTCATGTATATTTTTCGGTCTCTGGAAAAGCTTGCCGCTGGAGAGCGATGCTGAGGTATATGCTGACGCATTGATTGGGCCGGCTCGTCTAAAGTGATACTACGGCTCACAGAATACTCAGCATGAAACGGTACTTGTCCTGTGTTACGTAGAGTGAGGCAGGACATCGGAGGCCCTTAAGAATGCTATTTAAGCGGTGTAAAATCCGGCAACAAAACCAATGCGCGGACTATGGCGCGGTTATTCATGGACGGCGGTGTTCTCTTTCCATATAGGAGACCCACCTGCTCCGTTGTCCGCTATAGAATAAAAGAATATATATAATCTGTCTAAAATACCTAGCTTAAGGTACTTATGTACAATTTATAAAGTTTTTTATATTAAATTATTGCGACCGTGCAATGAATCGACTGATTTGTACCGGTCGTTTGTAATTTATGGTTGATTTAATGGCGTCATATGCCATATTTTAGTACATAATTGACTCGGCTCTATCATTATCTAATCTATGGAACTCAATCAATTCCAATGTGTCATGTTTCTTACAAGTCAATACACAATATTCATGGTTTAATACTTTTCCATGCCATTACGCCCTTAATAAATTTTGATTTACTTAAAACAAAGTCTTAAATATTCCGTCTCTCTCTTTGATACGTATTATCTTTCGTTGTTTCGTTCGAAAACGAGACAAAATAATATAGGAAAAGATTTTTGTGTATGAAAAACCTAGTTCTTTGTTTTCTAATGTTGTTCGTAGAAAATGGTTTTTTTCTCTAAAAAAACTTTTCTGAATGTCATAATTCTGAGAGAGTACCCCATTATATTGCTTAAACGATAAAAACTACAACCCAAACTCACATTAGGGCGCACTTGTCCATGGGCAGCTGCGGTTAACCTGCTCCGTTGCCCACAAAACCTAGGCAGCTAAATTGGTATTAACTGATCTAAAAAAGTACTCGTAGCATCGAATACAAAGTGAATCATCGCTGTAACAAGTAAAGCAAAATTTCACTCCTCAATAATGTTGGCGAAATCGAACACTATGGCCGCAGCTCTTGTTACTCTACAGCCATGGGGCATGTCAATCCCACTATTGGCTTTATTTTATTTGTATAGGGGACTCTTTACACTTATACGCAACATGGATCAAGTATCAAAATCAGTATCAACACTAATATAACTCAATCATAAGTAAGACATTCTAATTTTTTTAATGTGAATGGTGCTAAACGAGCAGGAAGCTCAAGTAGAATAAGTTGTCCTCCGCCCATGGCCACCTCCTGCCCAAATAAAATTTATCCTAAATAGATCAATTTTGAAGAACACTTCAATATAAGTAATATTAATCATTCTTTGTAGTCGCTTTCACATGCCACTGTGGTGCCACAAACCACATAAAAGTAACATTTATTCTTAAATATCAGTTTAAATAAAAAATTATAACAATACATTTTTAATTGTCCTTAAATTTTTGTCATTACTCGTCGTTCCCATCAGATCGATCCCAGTACCCATTTGCATTTTGATTTTGATCCCAGTCTTTGTATTTTCCATAACAATACGCGACTCACCAATGCATTAGGATCGGGTAAATGTATTGAGTCCATGAAACTCGACTGTGCAAAGAAGTAGTTGCGGTTAAGGGTGTTTTTTTAACGTACTTAGCGGCTGAGGTGTTACGATTAAGTTCTGAGCTTTATTTGATATTTAAATTACCCACGTCCGATAATTTCCTTTTCATTCGCCAACCGAGTTAACTATGTCATCTGAGTTCATTTGTATAGATGTATTAGATACCCTCGATGTTTGGATTTTGAATTAGGCTACAGTCTTTGATTCATAGAGGACCTTAGCCATGAACATCTCAAAAGCACTTAGATGTGAGACCAGACAAGAAGTCGGCCACGTTTTTTCACGCTCTGTATACAAAATTTATGACTTTTTAAGATTATTATTCATACATTTTTTCCTTATTACTAATAGTTAAAGCTATTAATATTTAAAATTACTTCCAAACCAATACAACTTCAGAACGTTGAAAAAAACCTTCGAAATCTTTAAACGGTCCACCGAGGGCTGAGGATTTCCAAGAACAAAAGACCACTTATCCTAGGTGAGCTTCCTGGTAGTTCGTCTTCCGTTTTTATAAAAAAATCCGTAGCAAAATCCTTAAAAAAACTCTTTTACTTTGTTATATGACCCATTTAATATCTAATTTTATACTTTGCAGATCCATGCTGAAACTAATTTGGCCAGCTCGTCCGAAGTGATACCACGGGCTCACATAATTCTCAGCGTAAACCGGTACTTGTGTTTCGCAGAATGAAGGAATCGGAGGCCCTTATAAAAGTGCCGCTTAAGGCATAAAAAGCCAGCAACACAACCAATGTGCGGACTGTGGCGCGTTTGTTCATGGGCGGTGGTGTTCTCTTATCACACAGAAGACCTACCTGTTCCGCTGTTCGCTATACCATAAAAAAATACGCTAATTTTAATTGTACAAGAAGTTATATTTGATTTTAAGAAAAATTATTATTGAATTTAAAAAATGAGGCTTACCTAGGTTTTGCTACCCATTCTGACAGACACAAAAAGCTGCTATTTAGCCACACATTACATAATCACAAATGTAATCTTGACATATTATTTAAAAAAAATTATTGCAAAATATTTGATAGAACAACAATGTAACCAAAATCTTCAAATAAATTTATTGTTTTATAACCAACTTCATAAACTTTAATACTATTAGAAACAATATTTTTTTACTATAGCGAGCAACGGAAGTTACGGGTCTCGTCTATAGTTAGAGATCACAGCCGCCCAAGACAACCGCCGTAAAATTCATGCTTCGGTTGTGTTGCCGGCATTTTTTTGCCATCAGTTTATGTTAGAGCTATTATAGCAATTATCATCATCATTTCAACCGTAGGACGTGCGTTGCTGGACATCCTTCCTTTCATATAACCTATAATAGCAATATCTGTGCTTTAACAAGGCATCTAGCCGAATGCCGGTTCTCAGCTAGTTGTCTTTATAAATCCCTTTGTTGTCGTAATGGAAATGTATCTTATGTCAAAAGTATAAGGGATTAAGTCAGCTTATAATGAAATGCCTCACAACGAGCGTGAGAGAGCCGGAGTAGGCTTTTGATTGAAAACCGAAAGGTGAGCATTACACCCAGAGATAGGATTACCTTCAAGGTGTATACGCAAACGGTTCAGATGCTACAGATATTTTATGCCACGTTTGCGGCAAGCGTGCCAATCACGATTGTTGAGTTGTCAACATTTTAGCCATTAGATTCTTTTAAATATAAATACGTAACTCATTGTAAACTAAGCTCAGGGTTTAAAAATAAATTTGAAATATTTTTTTATGGATTATTGTACCTACTCAATAAATTAATAAATTTATTATATATAAATAAAACTATAGCCCTCTCCATAGCGAGATAAAATCAGAAATTAGGTTATCCACAGCCGAACCAAAGTAACCGACATTGCCCGCCATATTAGTAAGTTGAAATGGCAGTGGGCTGGCCACATCGCTCGACGAACCGACAACCGATGGGGAAGAAAGGTTTTCGAGTGGCGAACGCGTATCGGAAAACGCGATGGAAAGACGATCTCCTGAAGGTCGCGGGCAATCGCTGGATCGAGATCGCTCAAGATCGCAATAGGTGGGTGTCGTTGCAGGAGGTCTGTGTCTTTGTCTTTATGTCCAGCAGTGGACTTGATAGGTTGATGATGAAATAAAACTATAAATCCAAAATATAAATGCATTTATTTATTGAGTAGGTATAATCATTATATAATACATCCACTTAAATTGATAATTTAAATAATTTAAACTAGTAACAATAAATACAAATTATAAAATATAATTAGTAATTATTTAACACAAGTTTTTATTAACTTTACAGCCATTACGAGCTGAACCAATTAGTGCGTCTGGAAATGCACCAGGCTCTCCCAAGGGTACGATAGTATTAAGACGCTTGCCCAGCCTCTGACAAGCCCTCCCAGAGACTGAATAAATTAAATTTCAACCATCCGAACCGGATTTCGAACCCGGTACCCCTCGCTTCATGGAAGACCAATTAAACCATTTAGCTACGCGGCTCTCGAAGTTACCACATCTATAATGTCTCAATAGTACAGAAAAACAATCTTTTTAATATCTGGTGTACAGGAAACACGTTGCCACTTGAAAGTGAATTTTAAACACATCATTAGTTTCAAAGTGTCTTTTGCCATTCGCTAAATGTGCAGCATCTGTTCTTTCATATACTATCAGATTCGACGTAACACAACGACCACGCCATTACCAAGTCTCGACTATACCTAATCGATTTTACTCTTTGCACATTATATTTCGTCTAAGCTAATTTTTTCGAAAAGCAATTCAAGCTCCTTCTAATATCCTAAAACAGGCAACAACGTTTCCCAGACACAGACCGGTAGGCATTTCATAACAGTTTTCACGGATCTCTTAATTAAGTAAACAGCGAAAAATGAGATGAGTTATTTTTTTAAAGTATTATTAGCATTTATGTATGCTCCAGAGATGACACCACGGAGTCCAACATATTCGCGGAACCCCCGGATCCGTCAACCACAGGTCGGGAAACACTGCACTGAAAGTCAAAATTTTCGTATCATTTTGAAAGTATCCTTATTGAAAAGTATAAAAAATTTAAAAAATCGCAACATGACCCTTTCGTTTGACAGGATAAGTACACATATACGTAAACACATATAAATATATACATTTTTTTATGTAGCCTCATTTCGCCCATGGACAACCACGCCACAATTTAAGCTTTAGTTGTGTTGGCTTTTTTAAGTCATTTAAGCTGTATAACTTTATGGTTCGTTTATCCTCACTTACTTAGCGAAAAATAATACATGTTTTTACATTACTATTCTGTAAGCGCGTGGTATCACTTCGGACGAGCCGGTCCAATTAGTGCGTCATCATTTGCTTCAACATGTCTCTCCTACGGGCGCGACAGTATTAAGACACCGGCCACTGTCAAGCCCTTCTGGAGACCGAATAAATTATAAAAATTAATTATAATTTATAAAAGTATTTCTACTCGATACCTCTCGCTTCATGGTAGACTTAACAAACCATTTAGCTACTCTAAAAAGGCAATAGCTTAACCTAAAGGCAGCCGTACTCTTGTGTTAATTGTCCATAGGTACTTTTAAAGGTTTCTCAAGGCGTGACTCGCCAACATCTGAAACCCCACAGATGGCTGCGCATTTAATTCGCAAAGTATGTATTAAACCGACCACCACCGGGTGAATGGTGTTGGGTTTCGTCCTTGTTCAAACTTACTGAAGCATGTTCAAGCTAACTCAACTTGTTAACTTTGTTAACTTGTTTAACAATTAAAAAGATTGTAGGCAAAGTATAGGCATGGATTTACAAGCCGCGTGGTGCTTTAACACCATGGTGGCATGGGTTCCGATCCCGGTCTTAATATTTTATTATGGTATAGCGGAGAACGGAGCACGTGTGTCTTATATGGTCAGAGAACACAGCCGCACATGGACAACTGCGACACAGTCCGCGTTTTGATTGTATTGCCGCCTTACCCTAGGTGAGCTTCTGCATTACATTCTCCCACTCAACAAAACACAGTACAACTATCGTGCTGGTATCACTTCAGTCGAGCCGACCCATTAGTGTGTCATATTATGCTTCAGAATGACCTTTCCACAGATAAGACAATGTTAAAACATTTGCCCGGCTACTGTCAAGATATTCCAAATATCGAATCAATTATAAACTCTTAATCGGATCGAACCTAATACCTCTCGCTTCGTAGTGGCATATAAAACCACTTAGCTACTAAGCTCTCAAATAGGTGTTATAAGGTCAAATTTGAGGGATAAATGTACACTTAATTCTTATATGAAATTGTTATTTACAAAAATATGAAGACAAGAGATTCAATGTTATGAGACTTTATATACGCTTTCCATATTAAGACGTAAGTCAAAAACATAAAAAATAATTAAACAAAAAGGAACTTCAATGGTCTGGGGTTTTAGTAATTAAATAATATAGCTTTTGATATTTCTGTTATTTTTTAAAGGCCGGCAACGCACCCGCGGCTCTACGAGCTTTTCTCTACGAGGTTGGGCGGAGAAATAATAAGTTTTGTTCAAGTTTTTATTCTAGTATAAAACTTACACAAACTTTAGTAGATCTATGAAGATTATATAAACAAATTCATCAAGCAAACTTATAAAACAAAT
>DWCF01006747.1:0-11849 GCA_018230265.1 Delias oraia | reverse complement strand
ATTCTAACCTATACAGGGAGTCCATATAAACAGAAAGATAATGGTTACGGGATAGCCATGTCTACTAAATCTATGCCCACCGCTTCGAATTCTAGGCGTGTGATTTCGGAAGATCGACTGGTCAACCGAAATGACGCCATAAAAACAAAAAAACAACCAAACTTAATCTAACCTAACCTTTCCTAAATGCTAATAAAGTTAAGCCTCGAGTGTACGTTATACAACTAAAATTCGTTTCCGTTACCAAAAAATTGCTGTTCGTAAACCTAAAAGTAATCTCCAGTTATTATTTACACCATTGAATATGTATTTCTAGAAGCCCTTCTTCTGCATAACTAATGTTTAACTATACATATATATTTAACTACTAAACCTTGTTATCCCAACATAGAAGGACTCCACAATTATAAGGATCCCCGCTTTCCATGTACAACCAGAGTCTTACCCAGATTTGCATACAACTTACACATATATATACAACATTTTGTTTACAAACAATTCCTAACATTTACTAAAATCTTGAGTGGCACAAATGTGTTACAATTAATAATTTCTCTCATTAATTACAAAATTATTGTTGCGTGCAAATTAAGCTCAAATTATTTATCATTGCATAATTAATTGTTAATTATAGAGACAATTATGGACGCACCTTAATTGGTAATGACAGACATTTAATATGTTATGCATGATCTGTGATTATCTTTTCGGGTAAATAAAATCTCTTTGCTGATTGCCAGTAAGCAAAATGCATTTTAAAATATTCGTTAGGAATGGAAACGCCATTGTAAAAAATTGTAGCAAAGTCACTACACGACAAACTATTATAATTTGTTTCTCCTGTGGTGGAGACATGTTAATGCTGATGCACCTATTAGACTGGCTTGTTCAGAATGATACCACAAGTTCACAGTTAAAGTGAATTTATTTGTTAACTGTGGCGCGCTTGTCCATGGACGGCGGTGATTTTTTATAATTAGGAATGCCTGCGCCTTGGTCGGCTATATCTTTAAGAAAATATAACAGGAATTATATGGCTTTCTTTATCTGAATAGTCACACTTATTTCATCTCCATATAAGTTCATTATGCTATATATAACAAAATTAAACACAGATGACATTCTTGAATCAAACTTCTTGGAAAGCTGTTTTAATGAAAACAAAGGGAAACTAGCAGGAGATTTATTCAGTATAAGTGCTTCTCCGCCCATGGACACCCCTAGCCCTTGTAAAGCTGCGGGTACTATGCCACCTTTTAGGGATAAGTACGCCATTATTTTGAAGGTCCCGTGAACGTCTTGGCTTGGTAATATCTCTGCAGTAAACTGTTATTTAATTTATTTTTATAACGTGCATATATGAACATGTAATCAAGAGAATTTACGGTAAACGTATTAAAGAAGTACCTACATTCATTTACACAGCATGAACTTGATATCTATCTGTCATCTATCACCCGAGGGAGAGCCATGCTAGAGCATATGCGGACCCATTAATTATGCAGGCACAACCAAAGTAATAACACGGGCTCACAGATTACTCAGCGTTAAACGGTACATGTACTATGTTTCGCAGAGTGAGACAGAATATCGGAGGATCGTAACAGGCCGGCAACACAACGAATGCTCGGACTGTGGCGCGGTTGATCTTGGGCGGCGGTGTTCACTTACCAGATAGGAGAGCGAACTGATCCGTTATTCGCTATACTATAAAAATGGCAAAAGTTCTTGAATATCTACGAATGGAATTAATACATTCATTACAAGGGTTATATGGTATGTATCCAGATTGGTAAGTGAGGCGCAAATTATGAGTTAAAGTTCAATTAACAGAAATATTATTCCAAACATTCTTGTAAGGCAATTTACTTGGAACAATGTTATTACTTTGCAGAAACTTGTTTATGATTAACATGTTGTCAAGGTTTCATAACTAGGTATAATTTGTTACCTAGTACACGTGAACCTATGTAGACTTGTAGCTCAGTGGTCTTATACGCCTATCACGGAGTGAAATGTATCGAGTTCGATGCCCGAAAAATGAATATTTTTGATTGGATCGGGCAAATTGATTACGATTTACGAATCAATTTATTCAATCCTTGTAAAAGTTTGACAGTGCCTGGATGAATATCTTAGCACTGTCTAGTGGTAGATCCATGCTGACGCATAATTTGGGCCGGCTCATCCGAAGTAATATCATAGGCTTACAGAATAGCAATTTGAAACGGTACTTATATTGAATTTCGCTGAGTAAGTGTGGATATCTAAGGCCCTTGAAATTAAATGTAAAAAGTCGACAACACAACCAAGATGCAAATTGTGGCGCGGTCGTTCATGTTTGACGGTGGTCTATTACGATACTGGAGAGCCACTTACTCCGTTTTTCGCTATATTATAAAAGAAAAATAAACTTTTACTATTCTGTGACTTTTATTAATTAACTTTCTGCAAAGTTCCAAACCAATGAGACTTGGGAAAGACTTCGAAAAGAGCCGGAGAATGGGGCGGAAACGCACCCACATCCCTGCAAGGGCTAAGGGTATCCATGGGTGGAATATCCTAGGTGAAATTCTCACTCGTTTCCACAAAAAATCTAGGAAATACTTTAAAAACACATTTGTTGAATTACAATTTTAATTTATTTTACTTTGGTCGAGAATAGCGTAGCCGCTAGAATGTTAAGATATTCTTGACCGATATTCGATATTCTTGGAGATTACAGTGGATATTCACCCGGCTCTCTGAATAGTACAGAGATAAGGTCCACATCTACAATTGCGACCGAAATGCGTAAGCTGTATTTACATTTTGGATAAAAAAACTCAATTCAATTCGTTTTATCACGAATAAAAAAAAAGAAAAGTACAGCTAAATAAACATTGTTTTTTTATGATATAGCAGACAACGGAATAGGTGGGTCTCCTATATGGTAAGAGAAAACCACTGCTCATGGATAACCGTGCTACAATCCGCGCTTTGGTTGTGTTGCCGGCTTTTTACCCCGCTTATGCAGTATAATTGCATTGATGAGTATAAATACTGTAATATAAACTTGCCTGTTGCTTGAAAGAACTGTGGCTCCAAGTCCCTAATCCTGTTACCAGTGAGCTGAAGAGTGAAGACCTTGGAATTATTGACTGCGGCTGGGACTTTCAGGATCGGCACATAATTGCAGGTTACGATTCCCAGATCTCCAGCAGGCTTGGAGCAGGTGCAAAGGGCTTGAAATAAGCATGGCGGGTGTCCCGTGTCGACGTGTAACTGTAGAAATAAAATATCCATATAATAGATATTATATAAAAAAATTATGCTATTCAGATAGAATAGGAAACACAAAGTAGATAAATAATAGATGGACGATTAGTTGAGACGGAAGTGATAAAACAGAATAAAACTGTTACAAAGAGAAAGACCAGAGACAATGAAAAAAGAGTGATAGTTTAGTTTTATTTGTATAGTGTGTTTTGTCGTCACTGTCACTAGTTCTAATAAAATCAAAATCAAAATTATGATGCTATTAAAGAAACAACTCTTTATTTCATTTATTTTCTTATTTTCTACAGATATTATAAACTCTAGGTAACAATGACAATTCAAGTTATAACCGAAATGTCAAAGATAAACTAACATCGAAGCTCTGTCTCGGTTTTCAATCATATGGCATGGAGAAGGAATTTAAAACTAAAGGAAATACCTACTGTTGAAGTAAATGGGGAAGTCCAGATAGTTTTCAGTTACTTAATATAAATGTAGATAGCTTTATTTATGATTTGATATAAGAATAAAATAATATTTCTAAACGACATTCTACCTCTAAGGGTGAAATTTAAAAACCTTGTTCTTTCTTGATAGGAGTAAAAACGCATGATTTTCTTACACTAGACTAGACTAGATGGCGCGCATATTAATAATTCCAATGAAGTTTTAGTGCTTTCCCTACCTATCTAATATAACTTATTGAATGAAGTATTAGCTTTATTTATATTTATTTAAAATTTACCAATAAAGCATAAACAAAAGAACAATAAAATTATTTACGAATAAAAAAAATTATAAAGGTAAGTTTAAAAAGATTTAAACACTTGGCTGTGAAGACTACAAGAAGTGGCGCAGATTTTTAGTGTAAAATACAAATATAATTAAAAGAAAATGTTCACCACAAATACCACAATTGAAACAACGGAAAGCAAGGCATTGTTTAAAACGAATTAAACTAATCAAAGTATGGAGAATTTAATGAGAAATGTCAACTAACAGATCAGGGAAGGTTGTCTGTATAAAGTCTTTTGAATGAAGATAGGATATTACATTTGCGTATTGGTAATAAAAGCATGACAATTTTATGGTTCAAGAAACCAGGAGAAAGGCATATGTGAAGGAGATTAGATAAGGCCAAAGAGTAAAATAATATTCAAACGGTTTAAGAATAAATAAATAAAAATTCCATACATTCACAGGGGTGTAGAGAATTTTAGTAAAAATAGTTTCACAGTTTGTTAAACCCTGTCAAATGAAACAAATATTGAATTTGCTTTGTTTTATAAATCCGTAGCTGATTGTTCGCGCACATATTCAATTATTTAAGTTAAAATAACACTGGCATTGGTATATTTTTTACTATAAAATATTTCACAGAAACATGTGTCAACAAATAAAAATCAGAAACTACATAACTTTTTAGATATTATTATTTTTTTTTTAAATTCTATAGTGGAAAATGGAGCAGGTGGGTTTCCTGTATGTTAAAAGAACACCGCCGTCCATGAACACCGCGCCACAGCCCGCGCACTGGGTGTGATGCCAGCTTTTTACGACGCTTAAGCGGCATTTAAGGGCCTCCGATATCCTCACTCAGTTTGCGTAACATAGTACAAGTACCGTTTCAGGCTGAGTATTCTGTGAGCCTGTGGTATCACTCCGAACGAGCCGGCCCAATCAGTGTGTCAGCATATGCTTCATTCGGCGAAATTTATGTTGTAGATAATAATTTTAATAATTAAAAATGTATGGTTGAGGAAAATAACTCGTTTTCAAAGTTGCTAGAACACGTGCTCGCGTGATGAGGTAAATCAGCGGGTGTTCATTATATATGACCTTCTTTAGGCTATTATTTCAAGGCTAGGTGCATCCTTGTACCCTTACTTTCACATAGACTTATATCAATAAGTCTATAATATATTTTATGTAGTATTGCTCAAATGAAAGACTTAGCTTAGTCTTGGTCTAGGTATTACAGCAAGAGTCTTGCAAGTCTTGAATTTACCTATTAGACTATTGATATTTATTAAAGTTTACTTCATATCTTAGAAAAACATCAGAATAGGAACATTTTGAGCTTCAATTAGTACAGCCATAGTAAAGACCATCCAGATTTATAAAATATGTCCAAAGATTTAATTAGAAAATCCAAAAATCACTGTCGAAAAAATTGCTGCACGACGCAAGAGTCTCGCAGACTTAGTCTTGTTCTTGCTCAAGCCTTACACGGTCAGTCTTGGTTTTGCTAAAATTATGCGATCTTGGTTAGTGGTTAGGCTTGCATTTGGGCAACACTAATTTTATGCTGTAATGACTATTTAAGGTCGTCTGTCCACCTTGTGTGTGGACGTCCTACGCTGCGCTTGCTAGTCCGTGGTCTCCACTCTAACACTTTTAAAGATCGCCGGAAGACGCTGGATGCAGGTCGACTTCGATAGGTATTCATGGAGGTCCTAAGGGGAGGTCTAGGTCCTACGGCTGAAATGATGATGATGAATGACATAATTGTCATTGAATTACATTTCAATTTACTTATGTTTGTAATATTTTTCATTAATTTGATTGATATAAAAGCACTAGCGTAATAATGAAGAGAGATATAGGACTCGGCAAGCCCGCGAGCTCGTGCGCGTTGAGCTGTAAAGGCCATTCTGGCCAACATAGAGAAGTCATTAGTATAGAAAAAATAATATCAGACAGACGCACTATGTTCACGTACTTATCATGTATATTGATATTCTGTAATGTCTAGTAAAATAAAGGAAGCTGCGTGAGAGCTTCAACTTCATTTACAAACTCCGAATCGATACAGTCTGGTTTGGAAATGTGTATGTCATTTTCAATATGTATCTTTTAAAAAATTTTAATATATATAAATCTCCTGTCACGATGTTTGTCCGCGATGGAATCCTAAACCGCTTAACAGATTTCGTTCAAATTTACATGCAATATTCAGTTTGGTCCAACTTGAGAGATAGGATAGCTTAGATCTTTAATTATAGTCGCAATTTTATTTTATTGTAAATTATTTGTCTATAGTCACAGTGTAGCGGGCAGAACGACGTCTGCCGAGTCTACTAGTATTTCTATAGATTTCCTAGCAATATGTATTCTTAAGTAACGATCTGCGATACTATTATATGAATGAATGCTATTTTCATCGCGCAAAATGTCTATTCAGAGTAAGGCTCTGTGAAATTATACTTGGAAAACTGAATTGTTAAACTGAAAATAGACGAATGGACAGAAATTTCGGCAAGACCAATTTTTCGAATCGGCAACTCGGAATTTTTATCCAGACAATGAAGTTCGAACCGATAAGGGTTATATGAGGCCTTATTGCTGAAGGATTACTTAAGTTTATTTAAATAAAATATTATTTAAGTTTATTTAAATAATATAAAATTTGTATTGAAAAATAGAATTTCCGCTTCATGCGAATCAGTTTCTTGCTGCATCTCCTGCTCAAGAGAACACCGCTGTCCATGGACAACTTGTTGCCGGCTTTTAGTACAAATACAAAGCGCGGATTTTGGCGCGGTTGTCCATGGTCCATGGTCCATCAGTGATCTCTTACTATAGAGGCGAGTTGAGTCTTCTCTTATTAATTATTATTTAAAAATCTATATTTTATCTCAATAATTATCACTGATTTTTTAAATTTGTAGCTTTAAAGCCATATTACGATGATATAGTTAAGTTTGCTCAAATTTAATTGTATAAATGATCACATTTATACAATTAAATTATTTATACATTTAGGCATCAGCCTATAATCTTAATATGTAATAGAATTACAATAATATTACATAATATATACATATATATATATATATATATATAAATATTTATTTTTCGTGTGGTTAGCGGATTAGAATAATACCATTCTCAGTCTTCCTAATGGGATGTCGTAAGAGGCGACTAAAGGACGCTTCACCGAAGGGTGGGTAGCAGTGCCCTGCCGAGTACAGAAAATGTTCTGCGATCACCAACCCGCCTGCCAAGCGTCGTGATTAAGGCAAAACACCCTCCATGTTTGTGAGAGGCCTATGTCCTACAGTGGACTTGATAGGCCGATGATGATGATATATATTACTATTTAAATACTATGAGAAATTAATATTAACGATTGTCATTCTTTGATTGGTTTTGGAAATGCAACTTTGACATAACTATTGAATTGGAATGAATATTAAATTTAATAGCTAAGGCTTGATTAAAAAAGTTTGAGAGTTTTAAGTAGTTAAACTCCAAGTTGTAACTATTACGTTTCAAGTGTTTATCCATTGACTCATTTTTATTATTACTACCAATATTAAAGCACAGAATACTCAACGCGAAAGGGTAGTTGTACTTGAAACGGTGCTTCTACTATGGAGGCCCTTAAAATTACCGCTTAAGTGGCTTAAAAAGCCGACAACACAATCAATACGCGGACTGGACTGTGGTGCGGTTACCATAAAAAATTAAATTCAAATTAATTACGGGATATTAAATTAAGTGTGATGGTAAAAACGGATTCAAATAACCGGGAAGAGCTGAAGTCTGTGAAGTGTGTGCTTGATTTTATGGACTCTTTAGTAGTTGCGACGGTTAAAAATCGCTAAGAGCAACGAAAACTTTCAAAGCAATTAATTTAATAGGGTAGAAACTTGTAGGATGTTTTTAATAATGTTTAAAAATTATACTCAGCTAGTAAATCACTCGTCTTTCCGAGCGTGATTAAGTTATATAATTTAACGATAGAAAATTATTCAATTCAAAACGCATAAATCGATACATATATAAGTGCCGTTCAAGTGGCGTAAAGAGTCGACAACACAACCAATGCACGGAAAATGGCGCGGTTGTTCATGGGCATGTTTCTCTTACCATATAGGGGACCCACCTGCTCCGTTGTCCGTAATAGAATAAAAAAAGAATATGTTGGTTACTAAAATAATGATTGTAATTGTTTAATATTTGATTTAATCTATCTCAATAGATTTAATGTCTAGATGTCGCGGCTCTTCAGGGTTGAGGGGTCCATTGGGGAAGGACCGCTTGCCCTAGGTGAGCCTCCTGCTCGTTTGCCACCAGTATTATAAACAAAATGTACACTTGAAGAAATCATAGGTAAATGGTACTAAAATTTGATAGTAATTTGAAGTTTCATAATAATAGACATAGGTCCAAAGGGGGGTTGTGCCCACAAGGTGGACAGACGACCTTATTAAGGTCGCCGGAAGACGCTGAATGCAGGTCGTCTTCGATAGGTATTCATGGAGGTTCAAGGGGGAGGCCTATATCCAGCTGTGGACGTTTTGCGGCTGAAATGATAATGATGTCCGAAGTGGAGTCTTATGCTTTGTATTTAGTAACAATAAATATTTAGTTCACAAAGCACAAATTTATTACAGGATGCCTTTTGTGAAATACGAGTACAGATACAAGTACAAGAAAAGAATATTGATGTAAAAGTGTATCAATAATGCAAGAAAATCTATAAGGAAGTTCCAATGTTCTGAAATATTTTTAAAATAATAACTTACGTGGAAGGTAAAAAATACTCACTTCTAATGCTGCAGATAATGACGCCCATATCATTAACAGGAATGCGACTATTAGCATCGTATAGCCCAATTTGATGATTGTCATTAAACCCTGAAACAAAAATAAAAAGATTAAGGACCTATTCTAAGGATTAAGGATAATTTACTAATACTTAATACTCTGCTTCACATTGCGACCGTACCAATAAACTAATTAAGTTTTGTTACTCAAAATATATAACTGTCCTACTTTTTTTCATTTGTAAAGAAGTTTTCAGTTAATGTCAAGTATTTTTATTATAGACAGCATGGAGATATGGAGTCTTCTCCATGTTACAAGATCTGTCGCCCATGGACAACCGCGCCACAATAATGGTTGTGTTACAGGATTTTAACGCAGCAGCATCTCTTGCTGCGTTAAAGAGCCAGATAATTTTAAGGGCCTCCGATGTCCTCACTTACTCAGCGAAGTACAAAACATTTACTGTTTCACGCTGGTATTCGTCTGCCCGTGGAGAAGCCGGCCTAATTAGTACGACAGCATGTGCTTCAGCATGGCTTTCGCATAGGTAAGACAGTATTGAAACACTTATCCGGCAAAACCAAGCAAGCCCTAAGACCAAATAACTCATTCAATTTTATTTGATTTGAATATAGAACCTGATGTATTTCGCTTCGTGGCAGACCACTTCCGATAGGAGTTTAGGAATTTCTCAGTATAACAATTCAAACTAGTACTAATATTATAACGAATCAATAACGAAGCCTTCTCTCCAATAGCTAAACTATTTACGTAATTCGTATTTCCGGCACCAGGATTACGTGCATTGAAATTCTGATTGAACCGAGCAAAACAAAGCTCTGATATTTACAAGTTAAAGTTTATATTCCTTTGTCGTGTGTCCATTGATTTGCACCACTCAGGTGTGTAGTATATTGTGTAGTGTCATAGTATATCTGCATTTCCCTGTGGTTCATACGCAGTAGCCACATTATATAAATAATTTAGACTCTCATCTAAGTTAATTACTATTTTATAAATACTAGTTTCTATGAAAGATAGTTGAAGTAATATTAATTAAAAGATAAGCCTAAAACTAGGCGTACAAAGGGTTTTAAGACTTAAATTCGGGAGCCAACTCTCAGCCAAATTACCTTAAAGTTAATTCATAATAAAGTTAGATAATTGGAAAAAAAAACTGTACCTCTTATTGAACTTTCACTGTAAATTTAACGAAGTATTTCGTGAAAAAATTTCCATAATAAAAGGAGCCGTTTGGCTTTGTTTTAGCTTAACCTCGATAATTCCCGCTCTTTGTTCAAACATTCGTTATATGGCTTACATAAGCCAGACTCGGCGGCGATTTTTATTTCTCAACAATAGATTACTTTTTCTTAAGGTATGTTTTCTTATTATTATTAATTTAATAAATTAATATAATTTATTAATTAAATGTATTAATTAATAGTAGTAGTGTATTAATTATAGTGTATATTAATTAATTTAAACCAAGCTTAATTTGGTCTTTAAATTTATAGTCTATTTGCGATTTAATTATTTTTTATAAATGTCCTAATTAACAAACATCCGCTCTATACGCCGCATAGGAGGCAGGTTAAACTTTGTAGACTTCATATATCCTCAATGACACAGCATTGGTTAAATTATGATCAACTTGCGGACATATATGGTATAGAATTAAAAATTAATTTAAAAATAATTAATTAATAATTTATTAAATTAATAATTATTTATATATTTTATATATTTATATTATCATATTCATATTACATATTTATATATTGATTTGACTTATAAATTTTCTGTATAGTCATCTGCAATATAGCTAGTCATATATATGAAAGCCTAATAGCTAAACGGTCTTATATACCTACCACGAAGCGAGATATACAGATTCTATTTCTGGTCCGAAGGTAAGTATCAATTATTTGTTATTTATATTCGGTAACTGGAAGGCCTTAGAGTTTCTCGGCTACTTCCGTGAGGTTCAGGTAATGCAAGAGGGAAATTGGAAAATGTATTTTCTCGGTATTATATTTTTTTGGTAATATAGTTTAATTATAGAAAATCCTTTATTTTTACTACTCTCATTCAGCTATTTCATTGAAAGTTTTTGATAAAACCAATCGAATGAGACCAAAATAGTCGAGCAAAATTCTAAAACAATTCTACTAGTAGTGAGAACTTTGAATCGAGGCTCGTCAAAGTAAATTGTACATTTCAATAGTTCAATTTCAATTTTCAATCGATACTAGCAAATATCGAAGATGGGTGCTGTGTGAAAACTGAATAGATTGGATGGCATAACATAGATTCATGTTAGTTAGTTGTTAGTTCTTAGCCAAAAGGCCAACAAGCAAAAAGGTTTTAAAAATGTACATCATTACAATGAATAAAATATTTAATTTTGACATCCAGATCTGAGAAGAACACTCAGTTAACTTAGCCGAGTTTAAATTATTATGTCATAACAATCGTTAAAACATTATTTTTGGTTACTGGCGTTATTAATGTCCAAATATCAAGACACAGAAGGTTCAAGTATATTTTTCTTCACATATTATTCATATTTGCACGCCACATGGTAATTTCATGAAGAAACATACAGTTGCGTGAAATGAATTATTTATTTTATAGCCAATAAAGACAGTTTATACTATTATTATTTTTTGGAAACTACCTTATTCAGTACGATTTTCAACATACAGTTCTGATATTTTTACTCTATAGCAGGCAACGCAGCAGATGGGTCTCCTATAAGAAAAGAGAACACCGCCGCCCATGAACAACCGCGCATTGCTTGTATACGCCGTCTAAACGACACTTTTAAGAGTCTTTCGATATCCTCACTTACTATGCGAAACACAGTATAAGTACCATTTCACGCTGAGTATTCTATGAGCCCGTGATATCACTTCGGACGAGCCGGCTCAATTAGTGCGTCAGCATATGCTTCAGCATGGCTCTCCCACGTGTATGACAGTATTAAGACACTCGCCCGGCCACTGTCAAGCCCTTCCAGAGACCGAATAAAT
>DWCF01006746.1:0-11852 GCA_018230265.1 Delias oraia | reverse complement strand
GGGACGTCCCGCCACGCGATGGAAAGACGATCTCATGAAGGTCGCGGGCAACCGCTGGATCCAGATCGCTCAAGATCGCAACAGATGGGCATATTTGTGGGAAGCCTATGTCCAGCAGTGGACTTGAATAGGCTGATGATGATGATGATTCGTATTTAATATTAAACGTCTAATTCAAAAGCGCTGTATGTATTCTGTCACTTTTTTATAGTACGTAGCGGACAACGGAGGAGGTGGTTCTTCTATTTGGTAAGAGAACATCGCCGCTCATGAATAACTGCGCCAAAGTCCGCGCATCAATTGGTTTGCCGGCTTTTGACACCGGTTAAGCGGCATTTTTAAACCCTCCGATATCCTAACTCACTCAGCGAAACAATAGAAGTACCGTTTCAAGTACAACTATCATTTCACGCTGAGTATTCTGTGAGCCCGTGGTATTAATTCAGACAAGCCGGCCAAATTAGTGCGTTATCATAAGTGTCATGGCTCTGCCACGGGAAAATTTCATAAGCGTACTTACACAACTTACTTTTAAGTGTATGCAATCCGAAATCGGTTATTTGAAGGACCCAACGCCTGTCAACCAGGCAATTGCTTGAGCTCAGGTTGCCATGAGAACCGATGTCCGAGTCATGCAGGTAGGTGAGACCTCGCAACAGATCCGCTACCAGGCTCGCCACAAACATATCATCCAGGTGAAGATCGCGGTCGGCTAGCACCGTTGCCAGGGAACCACGCGAGCAATAGGCGGTGGCTATGCAGGCATTACCAGATTCCACGCACACGCCCACAAACGGTGTCAGGTTTTCATGTCGTAGTTCCCGCATCTGGACAAAAAAAGGCTTAAATAAATACTTGTTGATGCGTCAGAAGTTATACTGCCCAATACACAATCTACTGGAACCAATTATGAACCCTCAGCAATCCATAGGCCCACTAAAACCGTAAAACATTACCCTTAATCTTTTCGCCCGTAAAAGAGCCATGCTGAAGCATATGCTGACGCACTAATTGGCCCGGCTCGTCCGCAGTGATGGACTCACGGATGTGAGTCACTCACTCAGCGTAAAATTGTATTTGTACTGTGTTTCGCAGTGAGGGAGGATATCAGAGGAGCTTAAAAGTGACACTTATGCTGCGTAAAAAGCCGGCCGCACAATCAATACGCAAAATTCATGGGCGGAGGTGTTCTCTTGCCATATAGGAGACCCACCTGCTCCTTTTTTCCTCTATAGAATAAAAAAAAAATGTTATCGGATAAAAAGTAACATATCTCCTGGTTCTAAACCACCTCCAACTAGGTAGTTTTAGGTTCAAACTACGGCCAAATATTAGCACAGCTCTCTCACCGCTGAGACATCATGGACACACTCGCCCGACCACTGTTAAGCGCTTCCAAAGACTGAAAATTTACCAACTTGCCAATTAACCGGCGTTAAAACCGGCAACACAATCAATGCGCGGAGTATGGCGCGGTTGGTGATGGGCGGCGGTGTTCTCTTACCATATTGGAGACCAACCTGCTCCGTTGTCCGCTATAGTATAATTTAATCTAATTAATTCAATTTATCAATTCAGTTAGAATTAACTTACGTTTAATAATTACTTTTGATGAATTAAATGACATCGGCTCTTTTGTTCAGTTTCAGTTCTAGATATAAAAACAATAAACCATTTCAATATTTAGATTGCAAAAGTCAATGTTTCCTATTGAGGTAATTCTATTCGATTCTATTATAAATTCCTTGATAAAGTAGTGATTTTTTTATGGAAACGGTGGAAAAAAAACAAGCAGGTAGCTCGCCCATAAGCGATTATCGCCGATCACCCTTAAGCTTTACAGCGCTGTGGGTGCGTTGCCCGCCTTTGTCTTTTGAAATTTTTGTTTGTTTTTATATATAATCTTAAGGCCATGTAATCTTAATATACTGAAGCTATAGACTAAGCTTTACATACTGTAAGAATATTAAACATGATTAATTTACCCCATCGCCGATGCAAACTTCATACTTTTTTTAGTTTTATTGAAAGATTGTTTTTGACTTTAACTTTAAAAAATTTGTGAAAGTGGATAGCATAGTATATGTTTTTTTGGAAGGGCTTTTCTGCCTGCCAACCAGCCATCACAGCTTCACACGGTGTGGGCGCTGATAGAATACTATATAAGATAGAAACATACATTATTGAATCCTTTGTGATTTAGGCGCGGTTGAGCAGCGTACATAAACTTGGGTAAGGCGTTCACATGTGATCATAAAAAACTCATAAAAATGGATTTTAGTTAGATTTTTACAACACTAGACGCGATAAGTTTGCTCAAGTGAACTCTGCTATACAAAATCTTATGATACAAACTATAAAAAAAATATTTTGATGTTATTTTAGGGTTTTTCAAATGGTTTTATATATAAAGAATATACTATAAGTTGGGATAAATTATTGACAAGTTTGACATTCTTTATTTCTAATTTTTTTTACTATAGCGGACAACGGTGCAGGTGCGTTTCCTAAATGGTAATAGAACACCGCCGACCATGAACAACCGCGCATTGCTTGTGTTGCCGGCTTTTTACGCTTAAGAGGAATTTTTAAGGGCCTCCGATATCCTCACATACTCTGCGAAACATAGTTTAAGTACCGTTTCACACTGAGTATTCTGTGAGCCCGAGGTATCACTTCGAATGAGCCGGCCCATTCAGTGCGTCAGAATGTGCTTTAGCATGGCCCTTCCACAGGTGAGATATTTTAGAAATTATTTTGTGATTACAAAAGCTAAAACTAATATAAAGAATATACAGTAGAGTATAAAGTTTCTTTTAAGTTTTTAAGTTATCCGTCGATTGACCTCGTCCTCGAAGCTGGTCAGTTTGCTTCAGGAGGATCGAGTAAGGTATTTCCAACAATAACCGGTGTACTTTGATCTTGTCCATGTTCATGTTAAGACCCACCTGTTGGGATACCTTGTTGAGGTCTCCGAGCATTGTGTTCAAGTCCTCGAACGACTTCGCCATGAGGACTATGCCGTCGGCGAAACGTAAATGCGTGATGTTCTCGGCATTGATGTTGATACCTAGTCCTTTCCAGTACAAGAATTCGAACATATGTTCCAGTGCAGAGGTGAACAGTTTCGGAACCATTATTTATTAATCAGTACAAATTCCTTTATATATTCCTTTAGCCGGTTTTCAGTGCCCTCAAGCCAGTCAGCCCCACGACGGAGGCTTTCAGAAACAGCGGGTAACAGGACAGGCGTGTCTCTTATTTGGTTAAAGATCAATGCTGCCCATGGATAACAGTTCCACAATCCGCCCTTGATATGTGGCCGGCTTTTTAAGCCGCTTTATCATTATTAGCTTATTAAATTCCACTGTTCGACATGTACCTACCCAGAAGACGTAGAATAGGTGGGCTATTGCGATCTCTAGCGATCTGGATCCAGCGGTTGCCCGTGACGTCGCTTAAACAGCATAATTTCAAGGGCCTCCGATATGCTCGTTACATTTCATCACGAAAAAAGGTCGTTACGTTAGATGTACCTGTTTTAGCTCCTTCCTAATGGCTCTTGTGACATCAATGTTTTTCTTGCGGAGTCGCTTAATAGCAACAAAGCTCCCACGGTATGAAGCTATGGTGGTATGGGCTCGCTTCCCTTCGACGTCATGCGACACCAAATCCTGGAAGAAACATCTGGGTGAGATTTACGTTCAAAATGATAATTTATTTCGACTCGATCGGCTAAGAATAAAGTTATTTCATATTTTATGGAAACGATGGGAAACGAGCAGGAGGCTCTCCTAGAGTAAGCGGTCTTCCACCCTTTAAGGGGTACGTCCAGTCCTTGTGAAGGTCACCCAATTCGTATTGGTTCGTGGCTCAAAATGCCTTTTTCTATTCTATAGCATAATACGGAGCAGGCGGGTCTCATATTTGGTAAAAAAACACCGCCGTCCATGAACAACCGCGCCAGAGTCTGCGCATTGATTGTGTTACCTCATTTTTAGCCTAAGTACTCGCAAAAAAGCTCATCTCTTACTTTTACTATTGCCGGCAAAATAAAATTACAGCAAATTAAGGTAACCTTAAATATAGAAAATTATAAATCTTCGCTATTCTAAGTATCGTGAAAGAGTTGTTGTCAAAATTAAATCCAAAGAGTAAAGAGACTATTAATAACACAGCCTTAATAAATGCGCCATTAGGATCTAAGAGTTTTATATAAAACCATTAATTCTATTTAATAGAAATCAAAGAAAAGACTCGAACATCTCATCCGTGAGAGAGCCATGCTGAAGCATATGCTGACGCACAAATTAGGCCGGCTCGTCCGCAGTGATACCACGCAATCACAGAATACTCAGCGTGAAGCGGTAATTGTAAAATGTTTCGCAGAGTGAGTATGGACTTCGGAGATCCTTAAAACTTAGGAGACCCATTCAAATAAATCAAAAAAACCTGTCTCAACATGTGACGGACCAAACGTAGATTAGGTGGATATTTCAAAAAATCCTAAAGTTACGAACTTCCGATGTAGGTTAATCAATCACTGTCAGCAAAACAAGGTTGATCCCCATTGACTTTCAAACCTTTCTTTTTCACTTTTCTTATGAATATCAAGTAGCAAATGAGCAGGAGGCTCACCGAGGACAAGTGGTCCATCGCCCATGGACACTCTAAAGCCCCTGTTAAGTTGTTAACCAAATAGAGTTTTTAGTAGTTTTTGTTTTTAGACAATTAATAATATATAAGTCAAAATTAAATTTTATATACCAATTTATATACCATTTCATTTTTTCTATACCAATAAATAAGCAGTCGCACATACAAGCTAACAAAAGCAACATCTAATGTTTCTCAGTTCTTATTTTAATAACAATTAGAGGCCTATACAACCCAAAAAGATTGGCGGATGTGTGTCTGGTGTGCCACTCTTCTTAAAATAATTACGCTCTTAATGTTCATCAATATAATCTTGCTGTCTCAACAGTTATCAAAATGATTGATTTTTTTTATTGTATAACGAAAAATGGAGCAGGTGGATCTCCTATATGGTAAGAGAACACCGCCGCCCATGGACAAGCGTACCACATTCCGCGCATTAGTTTTATAGCCGGCTTTTACCACACTTAAGCGGCATTTTTAAGGATTTCCGATACCCTCACTCACTCAGCGAAACAGTAGAATTTTGTTTCAAGTACAGCTACTGTTTCACGTTGAATATTCATATGGCTCTCTCACGGGTGGTGACTCTTATAATTTGAAAATGCACTCACAGAACACCCAGTGATGAAAAGCAGATCTTTGGCCTCGATTCTCCACAGCACCGATGCCAACTTCTGCTCATACGTGTAATGCCGAACTAGCAGGGTCAGTGCGAGAAATGCAGCAGCCACAACTGCAGCAATCGCAAACATAACACCAGGATCATGTGGTATTGCACACCTGGCACCATCGAATCCGCAAGCCGGTTCAGCTACCGGTGGCCTACCACCAATCCAGGAGATCATGCTACCACCCACCAGTTCCTGGGAACAAAAATTTAACTTACATATATACACTTGGAGACATTCAAGAAAAGAGCGTACACATCCCTTAAAGGCTGGCAACACACCCGCGGCTCTGCTCGTTTGCCGTTTGTATAAAAAATACACATACATAGTCCACATTATTCTTACATATATAAGACTCATTTTCTTATGAAGCGTAATTATATAAAACTTGCCAATGTGTTGCTATAAAAATATATATTCATTTATTTACAATTATTTTATAGTATAGCGGACAAGGGAGGAGGTGGGTCTCTTATATGGTAAGAGAACACCGCCGCCCATGGACAACCGAGCCACAGTCCACGCATTACTTGAATTACTGGCTTTTTCATCGCTTAAGTGGTATAATTTTAAGAGGCTCTGATATCCTCACTCACTCAGCGAAACACAATACCAGAGTACAAGTACCTTTTTACGGTGAGTATTCTTCACGCATTTTACAAGCCAGCTCAAATATTGCGTCAGTATATTCAGCATGGCTCTCCCACGGGTGCCACATTGCCTGCGCGGCTGGTGTCAAGCCCATCCAGAGACATAATAAATTGTAATTGTCCGGACCGGGATTCAAATCCCATATCTCTCGCTTCATGGTAGACTTTTAAAACTGAGCTACGAATCTCTCAATTTTATTATATTTTATTTATATTTTACGAAACATATAGCATAGTCGTTAATTTAACAATAAAAATAGAGTTTAATTTGTTTATGCCAGTCATTCGAGGCTTGAATTGGCCCGATTCTCTGCATTTTTGCCTAGATCCGACTAGAATATTGATTTTCCATCGAATGGGACGGGTTTAATAGCAGCTTGTTTTTGCCAAACTCAATTATATTTCATTTTAACAACCAAAACAGAACGTTTTTATTGCTATGCTATGCACAACCGTTCTATGTGTTTTAATTGTGTTGTCGGCTTTTTGCGCAGCTTAATCATCAAGCCAAACCTAATAACCCTTCGGTATCCTCATTCAGCGAAGGATAGTACTAGTACTGTTTCATTGGTAATGTAAACTTGTAGTATCATTTCTGATGAGCCGGCCCAATACCATGGAAAAGAACTTGTGTATCATCATCATCATCAGCCTATTCAATTCCACTGCTGGACATAGGTCTTGTGTATACATTGTCTTAATTCAATTCGTACTACCTTACCCGTGGGAGAGCCATGCTGAAAAATATGCTAATGCACTAATTTGGCCGGCTCGTCCAAAGTATTACCACGGGCTCACAGAATACTCAGCGTGAAACGGTACTTGTAGTGTGATTCGCAGACTGAGGATATCGGAGGCCCTTAAAAGTGCACAACCAATGCGCAGACTGTGGCGCGGTTGGTGATGGGCGGTGGTGTTCTCTTACCATATAGGAGATCCACCTGCTCCGTTGTCCGCTATAGTATAATTTAATCTTAATTAACTGAATTTTTCAGTTCAGTTCTAATTAATTTACGTTTAAGTTACAATTGATCATTTGAATGACACCGGCTCTTTAGTAAGATCTGTTTCAGTTCAATGTAAATAAATAAATTCTTCCTACAAAGTTATAAAGAAAAGCGACACAGAAATGTGTCTTATGCGTTAGGATACCCGTAAAAAAACAATTCAATTTTTTTTACGACTTCTTTGCTGTTTATTTTTTTACATCGTACAAGAAAATTTTATATACAAAATATTCATCCTATTTTACATATCCAAAGATTGCAAGAAGTCAATTTCCTTTTTGGGTAATTTATTCGGTTCTATTATAAATTCCTTGATAAAGTAGTGATTTTTTTATGGTAACGGTGGAAAAGAAGCAGGTGGCTCACGCATAAGCGGTCCTTCGCCCATGGACACCCTTAGTCTTCACAGCGCCGTTCTCCGTTATAGAATAAAATAAAATACAAGCTATTACATCAAAATCTTACTGTTACAGGAAATTTGTCGTTCACAATGCAATTTCCTAATCGTGGATTCGAAACATTGACCGTAACATGCTTCAAATGCTGGATGCATTGGGGTTGAATCAATCCGACGCTTACATAGCTAACGCGGTAATTAGCGATGCGTCGTACTTGCATGAAATAATAAACCACTATATTTATTAACTATATTTAACAATAACATATGAGAGCCTCGTAACTAAATGGTTTATAAGTACTACCATAAAGCGAGAGTTATCGGGAGCGAATCCCGGTCCGGACTATTTTAATTAATTTATAATTTATTCGGTTTCTAGAACGGCTTTACAGTGGAAGAGCGAGTGAAACACCCATGTGAGAGTCATTCTGAAGCAAATGCTGACCCACCTCCATGAATCCACCTCCTGTAGAGGTTTTTTCAGATCAATACGACTTTGAGAAACTTCAAAGAGTCCATAATATAAATACATATTCATAAAAAGCCGGCAAAACACTCGCGTATTAGCAGTGTCCATGGACGGAGTGCCCTTTATCCTAGAAAATCCTTTTGTTCGTTTGCCTCAATTTTTTCATAGCCACGTTAAATTTGAAATATATTTTTCCGCTTACATGTCTTGTGTGAAAATAAACATCTCTGGGATTATATGAGATATTGTTACTTTTCCCTTATAAAGATTTGAATTTCAAAAACATTTCCACCACAATAAGTTCTGTATTGTCTCGCTGAGTAAATTAGGTAATTGCAGTTCCGCTAAGTTCCGATCGTTACATAACTGGCAACGGAGCGGGTTTCCTCTAAGGTAAGAGATCACCATCACCTATGGACAACCGCACCACTATCCGCACTTGCTGTGTTGTAGGCTTTTTACGCCGTTAAAGCGGTATCAAGGGCCACCGATACCTCACTCACTTAGCGAAATAGTACAAGTACTGTTTCATGCTGACATTATGTGAGCCCATGGTAACTTTGGATGTGCCGGCTCTCTTTGAAGTCAGCACTAGGATTATTTTTGGAGTGGATGATCTGTCGCCATCTGTTTCTATCCAGCGCATCTCTTATGACTGTGTACAATTTCGAGGACGACAAGTCTTTTACTTGATCGGACCATCTTGCTGGTGACGGACCTCGCGATTTTTGCCTTATGTATTCCCAACACATACAAGGCCACATTGCACACAGAAAAGATGGACGATGGGGCCGAAAAGTGCAAGAGTAGAGACCCCGGACTAGTTAACGTCAACGTTCAACTTCAAGGTGGACAGACGACCTTATAAAGGTCGCCGGAAGACGCTGCGTGCAGGTCGCCTTCGACAGGTATGCATGGAGGTCCAAATGATAATGATGATAAATATTTTAAGAGAGTATGACTTAAATTATAGATAATACTTACTGGTAATACATCGGATGCATTGACATATCTGAACGCGGCGACTGGTTTTGCACTCCAACCACCAGGAGCACTGCTGTCTTCCACCAATCCTATCACAGAGAAGTTGCCTTCCGCATCACCCGCCTTATCCATTGTCACCTGGCCAAATGTGTGTTAATTATTATCGGATTGCAACGCACCCGCGGCGTAACTCCTTAGTTAGCCGTAGCCTTCTACGGGGTTACCTCCAGCCCTTTGACTCTCCGGTTGTAGAACCTCGGTAAGATATAGACAAAGGGAAACGTTAAATTATTTAAGTCACTACTTAAGAAGGCTTGAAGTAATAAAGGTTTTATAATTTATATTTTTATTTGCAGAGTTTGGTTCATGAACTTTGATTAGAATTATAATAGATAGGTATAAGGGCTAGGTTCATCATCATCATCATCATCAGCCTATCAAGTCCACTGCTGGAAAAGGGCTAAGTTAAATGGAAATAAAAGTTTTAATGTTAACTGTAAATTCATATATACTTTATTCAATAAATGTATTATTGAATTTTATTTTTTTCTTAATACAAATCGGTATTTTTTTGTTTTAAAACAATTTAAACTTCTACATCAATTTTATTTTCAATAATAAAGAAAATAGACCGAATAAAAAACAAACTAAATTATATAAATTTTAACAGACCGGGGTTCGAACCCAATTCCTGACTTCACGGTAGCAACACTGCCACGTTCTTCGATAAACTTACGTCAAATCCCTGCAAGGAACGGTACACCGTCGGCCTGAGCAGTTTCATGATAGTAGCGCCATCTGTGGGTGGGACACCAGCTCGCATTGCAGCGGTGGTAGCGCGCGCCCAAAGCAATACCGCGTCATACAAATGAGCAGCTTCTATTGGCACCTGTAATCGTTTTACTTGAAGAAAAATGACATTCCTTTTTTTATGGTATAGTAGACAGGAGCAGATAGGTATATAGTAAGAGAACACCGCCGTCCATCATCAAGCGCGCCACAGCCCGCGCTTGCTGTGTTTCCGGCTTTTTACGCTGCTTAAGCGGCATTTTTAAGGACATCCGATATCCTCAATCACTCAGCGTAACACAGTAGAAAAGCCGTTTCAAATACAACCACTACTTCACGCTGAGTATTCAGTGAGCTCGTGGTATCATTTCGGAAGTTTGTCATTGTCACATTGTAGGAGAAATCTCTAAGTAATATATAATCTATATATGAATCCGAAAATTAAAGGGGTTTTCGTCCACGGACATAGCGTAAGATAATATAACTATTAATAAAGTGTATTACATAGATATAAATATATAAGAAAATATATCTCTTTAATAAATATACCTGGCTGCTAAATCTAAGGCTGCCAATTATAGTATGAGACATACCTCATGTAAAATGAGATTCTTTTTGTTAAAGTATAAATTAGATAAAATTAATAAGAAAACATCATTGAAGAGATTGTAAAGTTAAATAAGTGATTTTAAAAGTTATTTTTCTATTTTTAGGTGAGATGTTTTAGTTGATTTTATAAATTTTGAAATGAATACCATATACTAAAATATTTTTTTTATTTAAAGAGCAACAGGTCATGGCGTACTTTATTTAAATTACGACCCGTAAGAAAATTATATATATTTTTAATAAATATACCTCCTAAATAAGACTGTACCTCCTTACTAAATAAGACTGTTCTGTATTTAGCATAGACAAAGGTTTAAGTTAACACTGAACAAGACGTCATTTTATTGTTTTATTAGAAAATAATTATTTTAGGAATTATTAATTTATATAGTACAAATAATTGTTAATTTATAAGACTAGAAGTAAGGGCTTTATATGTAGTTTTTTTGATTATACAGAGAAACATAATTGAGCTTTTTTTACCTTGAAAACACTAAAACTACCACATATATTTCATTGGAGTTTTATTATTGTACTCACTGAAGTGTCTTCGAAGATCTTGTGATAATTGGGAACGCAAAAGGGCGGCGCCGCCGACAGTTTGCGGATCATTTGGCACAGAACTCTGAAACATGTCAAATATAGACAACCTTTTTCGAGATATATAGTTTTTTTTATGGAAACGGTGGCAAACAAACTGGAGTCTCATCCAGGAGTCCTGGAGTCCTCAGCCGATAAACACCTCAAGCTAGCCAATGCAAGGTCGCGGATGCGTGCCGGTCTTTAAGGGATAGGTCCGCTCTTTTTGAAGCTTGTATTTGACAAATCGTATTGACTTAATAATACCTCTGCATGCAACCGATTCCATAGACTGGTGGTGCGCGCTACAAAATACCTTAAAAGTTTTGAGTTGTGGCACTACAAACATCGAGGTGATACGAAAGCAGTAATGAGTAGTTTATAAGGTTTATTGTAAAATACCAGTGAATTATTATTATTTATTCATCCTTTCATTATTATATAAATCTAAACATGCCCTCAGAACATTCCCCGTAATTATAGCCCGCTGGCGACACTAAGACTGTAACAACGGGTGGGTGTAAGCGACAATTCCACTTTGATAAAACTACATATTTTCTTAGTGTTCTATCTCGTTTTCGCAACAAGAAATACATATCCACAAGAGAGTGACAGAATAGTAAAGGTAATGTTTCAATAAACGTGAATTAATAAGGACGAAACACATTTAATAGAAATCGGTTACGTTCATAAAATATTATATCAAATACTGTAGGTATTTTTCATTTATGTTATTTTATGAAGTCGTAGGTAAGCGAGAGGGTAACCTAGGGTAAGCGGGCCATCACCCATGGACATCTCCAGTCTACGCTGGGCTATGGATGCGTTGCCAGCCCGTTTAGTAATAGTACGTCTTTTTTTTTTTGAAATGACTATCGCTGTCGGCATAAGGCCTCTACAGCTTCTCGAGAACTTTGGGGCGAGCCGTAGGCTCGCCGAGAGATTACTTTACGACCGCGACGGGCCAAGGGCGCCTCCTGCGAGACACGAACCTCGGCTTGAGCCGTCGCGGCGACGTTGGCCGCCTGGGCGGCCGGCCGG
>DWCF01006745.1:0-11854 GCA_018230265.1 Delias oraia | reverse complement strand
ACGTGTTATTCGAGCCTGGTATCACTGAACGAGCACGCCCAATTGATGCGTCCGCATATGCGTTAGCATGTCCCCCATGCGACAGTATTAAGACACTCGCCGAAGGGCGCGGTTGTTGAGAGGCGCCGGTGTTATCCTAACATATATATTAGCAGAAACCAGTATCTATTTATTATAAACTTTTTATTATTATACACATGGCCTGACTGTTGCTTCGCTTGCCCATGGGCGTTATTTGGAAAATACGAAATGTTATGAATCATTTATTTTAAAAGAGAGCGTTGGATGTGGGGTTGCGCGTACGGAAGTGCCCTCAACACGGGCGCATATGCGACCTGGAGCTACGGGTGTCCATGGGCGATGGGCTGTTTTATTAAAACAAATCCAGATAGACTGGTACGAGATGTATAATATGAGGTTTTTTGAGAAGAAGTCTGAGAATACCTATGACTCGATAGACTAGGGATGCTCGCATGTTCTAGCCAATGCTACGGTTGTCCATGGGCGTTGTACCGGACGGAATACATCCAGACAGGCTTTGGTTGCTTGGAGGCGAAGTAAAAAGAAGTAAGAAGAAGAGCATCAGAAATCATTTATTTCAAAAGACAGCGTTGAATGTTGGGACAAAGAAGCCGTTATAGGGCTGCACGTGCGGAAGTGCCCTCAACACGGGCGCATATGCGACCGGGGCATGTATGGATTGGTAGCTGAATGGCGCCACTCCCACCGGGATCGGGTGTACCACTGCCTTCGGCGCTTTGTCATCGTCGGCCTTCGCTTCCTTCAACTCCGCCTTCTCTTCACTCTTCTCGTTCTCTTCCGCCGATCTGACTTCAACGACAGCCTCTTTCACCTCAGCCTTGGCCTCAGCTGGTTTGTCTTCAGCGGTTACTGCAGTGGCCGGTGGATCGCTGATGGCGGATTTTGCAGTGGCATCAGCGTCGCTCGACAGACTTCCTTCGAGCGACGCTTGCGCTGTCTGCGCTGCTTCCAGCGCCTGCCATTTCTTCTCTTCCGCGGACCAGAACTGCTCTTCGCTGCGTTCTCTTGCTAGATCGTTCGCTTCTATCACACCCTCGTTGCGATTCTCGACGATTTGCTCTTGCAGTTCGCGTTCTTGATCCGCAATAGCGCGGGTTAGGTCAGCTGCTTTCACCTGTGTGATGATAAAAAGAATTAGAATGTTTACGGTATAGCCAAGAACGGAGCAGGTGAGTAAGAGAATCTCTTATATGGTAAGAGAACACCGCCCATCACCAACCGCGCCACAGACCGCTCGTGCTGTGATGCTGGCTTTTTACACAGCTTGAGCTGTGTTATTTCCAGCGCCTTTTTATGGCATAGCGGACAACGGAGCAGGTGTGTCTCCCATATGGTAAGAGAACTCCGCCCATCACCAACCGCGCCGTACTCCGCGCTTTGGTTGCCGGCTTTTTACGCCATTTAAACGGCATTTTTGAGTACCTCCGATATCTTCACACTCTACGTGAAACAGAGTACAAGTACCTTTTGAAGTACCGCGACCGTTTCACGCTGAGTATTATTTCAGCTCTTGGTATCACCACGGACGAGCAGGCCCAATTAGTGCGTCAGCATATGCTTCAGCATGGCTCCCCCACGTGCGACAATATTAAGACACTCGCCCGGCTACTGTCGAGCCCTACCAGAGACCGAATAAATTATAACTGTCCGGACCGGGACTCGAACCCGGTACTTCTGGCTTTATGGCAGTCGTAATAACCACTTAGCTACCAGGCTCTCAAAAATACAAATAAATGATACAAATGGAAATCTTTGATCCGATCCGGGATATACCTGGGCATTGATAGCGGCCGCCTGTATGTCCCCAGCCGGTACGGCTAGTGGTGTGGCGATGGCGACCACCGGCCCTAACACCGGTCCAACAACCGGCAGTGCCAGGTGTGAGGGCGCCGCCCATGCGCACGCCAATATTGCGGATACAATCTGTGGAGCGGAAAATAAATCGTATTAAATTTACTGTGCACTCGACGGTGGCAGAAACACGGAGGCTCCGAAGCCAGTACCGTGGGACGCATTAAAAACCTCATTTTCTCTGTTCTCTTACCCAATATGAAATGTAATGTTCGTTATAAAATGAAAAAAAATAATATATAATAACCCGGCAACACAGCGAGCGAGTAATGCGACGCGATTGTCCATGGGCGGCGGCTTTTGCCATCGCGGAGATCCGCCTACACCGTCGCCCGCTTTCATTAAGCCCGCATTTTTATTAAGTATGTATTTATGGAAAATATATTAATAAACATGAAAAATTGCACCGTGGGTGAGCCATGCTGAAGCATATGCTGACGCTATAATGGGCGGGCTCGTTACGTGATGTCGGGCTCAGAGAATCACCATCATCGTCATCATTTCAGCCGTAAGACGTCCACTGCTTAGCGTGGAATACTTGTACTATCGCAGAGTGAGTGAGGTTGTCGAAGACTTTAAAAAGCCGCTAAGCGGTGTAAAAAGCCGGCAACACGACCGATGCGCGGACTGGGGCGCGGTTGCGTGTTCCTCACCATATAAGAGACCCGTCTACCTGCTCCGTTGTCTGATATACAATAAAAAAGAGCCTTGAAATGACACAGCTCAAGCTGTGTAAAAAACCAGCACGCGCGGAACTCAACGTGTTTGTCCACTGGCGGATGTGTTCTCTTACCATATAGGAGACCCAGCTGCCCCTTTGTCCGTCATACCATAAAAGAGGCAAAATAAATTTAATTATAATACAGTATTGAATTAATTAATATTAATTTGAATAATTAATATTTAATTCTGGTTTTATTGGAACTATAACTGGAACCTTCAATGCCAATTGAATCGCAATTAATACGTACAGACACAGACTAGAATATTATTTTTATGGTATAGCGAACAATGGGGAAGGTGGGTCTCCTGTGTGGTAAGAGAACAGCGCCGCCCATGGACAGCTGCGGCAGAGCGCGCGCGTGCTGTGTTGCTGGCTTTTTACGCAGCTCGAGCTGTGTAACTTCGGGCCGTATATCAGTCACTTGGCGAAACTCATACGAGTGCTGTTTCACGCTGAGTATTTTGCGGGCCTATGGTATCGTGTATCGTGTATCGTATAGATGGAGACGGAGCAGGTGGGTCTCCTATATGGTAAGAGAACACCGCCCATCACAAAACGCGCCACATTCCACGCGTGCTGTGTTGCCGGCTCCGATATCCTCACTCACTCTGCAAACACAGTACAATTATTTCACTCTGAGTAATTCTGTGAGCCCGTGGTATCGCTTCCGACGAGACGGCGCAATTAGAGCGTCAACACATTCAGCATGGCGACACGGCTGCGACTGTATCAAGACACTCGCCCGGCCGCTGTCAAGCCATTTTACGACCAAAGAAATTATTATAATCCGGACCGGGATTCGAACACGACACCTCCCGCTTCGTGTTACACCCGTCACACCGCCGAGCCACGATACACGAGGCGCTCAGCGCGTGACATTGTACGCGAATAATTTGAGAGTTTCATATTTAAAACGCACTGATTACAATATTTCAATATAAAGCCGACAACACACCAGAACTCTCATCGTCGATCTCGTGCCGGCGAGTGGATGCTGCGATCAGAGGCTCCGACGCTTATATATTTGCATCGCGAATGCATTACTGCCGCTGCGGTGCGGAATGGAAAAAGAAGGAGCCAAACACGCCCGACGCGCCGTCGGAATGTAGGAAGTAACATTTCGACGTTACACGCCATTTTCACCAACTGCTCCAATAAAGGTGTTATTATAATTTCAGTGGCTTAAAACTGCCGCGTCCGACAGAGCCATGCTGACGCATATGCGGATGCACTAATTGAGCCGTCTCGTTTAGTGATTACAGACTAACGTAACCCGCGTGAAATTTGGATGGGCTTGACGGTGGCCGGGCGAGTGTCTTAAAACTGCCGCACCCGACAGAGCCATGCTAACGCATATGCTGACACACTAATTGCGCCGATGTGATACCACGGGCTAACCGAACACTCAGCGTGAAACGGTACTTGTGCTGTGTCGCTGAGTGAAGATATCGGAGACCCTTAAAGGTGCCTCTTAAGCTTAAAAAGCCGACAATACAACCAATGCGCGCACTGTGGCGCGGTTGATGATGGGCGGTGTTCTCTTACCATATAGGAGACCTGCTCCGTTGTCCGCTATAGAACAGAAAAAGTACTCTGTTCGGCCGTGGTATCAATTCGTACGAGTCGGCCCATTTAGTGCGTCCGCATATGCGTCAGCGTGGCTCTGTCGGGTGCGACATAAATACGACACTCGCCCGTTCACAGTCAAGCCCTTCCAGATCGAATATCCTACTATCCCGACCGAAATTCGAACCCGTCACCTCTCGCGCCACGGCAGACCTATTAAACCATTTAGCCGCGAGGCTCTCCACAAGAGAGATAGAGAGAGAGAGAGAGAGGATCGCTATAGAGTCTGCTATAATAAAAAAGACATTTTAATTGAAACACCATTTCTGGACCACATTCCTCGCGAAATGGCAAGGCCGTGGTTTTAAGCTGTGTAAATTATTTCGATTCAGGAAATTAGAGCATTGAAAGAACCAGTTCTATATTGCCACAGGTGCTAAAGAGTTATAGAGCCTCTTAGGGTCCTTACAAGCGTAAGCGAGAGGTGTCCGGTTCGAGTCCCGGCCGGGAGAATTATATTTTATTCGATCTTAAGGGTTCGACAGTGGCCGCAGCCGTGTCGCCATACAGAAGCACGCTGACGCCTCAATCTGGCATCACAGAACGCTTTTTCTCTTCTATAGCGGATATCGGAGCTGGTGGGTCCCCTATATGGTGAACGGGCGCGTCACGGTCCGCGCGTTTGTTGTGTGGCCGGCTTTTACGGCGCTTGAGCGGCATTATCCTCCGATATCCTCACTCAGTGTACACTATAAGTACCGTTGCACGCTGTGTATTCTGTGAGTCCGTGCTATCATACACGGCCCAATTCGTGCGTCAGCATATGCTTCAGCATGACCTCGATTGAACAAACCATTCTTTTTATATTTTAGATTGATTTTTCATGTAAAATAGGTTTTTCTAATAATATTTTTTTAAGGAGTTTATCAATCGATGTTTTTTTCCTCTTAACATTCATTATTTGAGCATTAGTAGCGGACAACGGAGCTGGTGGGTCTCCTATATGGTAAGACAACACCGCCACCCATCACCAATCGCGCCACACCCTGCGCATTATGTGTTGTCGGCTTTTATTAGTGTCTGCGATATCCTCATTCCCCCAGCGATACACAGTAGAAGCACCGTTTCGAGTACAACTACCATTTCACGCTGAGTATTCTGTGAGACCGTGGTATCGCTATCGAACCCAATTAGTGTGTCAGCATGGCTCTCCCACGGGTGCGACAGTGTTAATACACTCGCCCGGCCACTGCGAAGCCATTTCAAATGCAAAATAAATTATTAATTTAATGAATTTTTATTATAATATACCGAACAACGGGGCGAATGAATACAAATTGAACTGCTCAACTATTGTGTTACCGTCTTTTTACGTCTATTAATCGCTATAATTTAGTGGGTTTAATTTCCCTCACACGACAATGGTTTCTGTATGCTTGATTTAGTCATAGAAAAAAATTAAAAAAAAAAATCCCTACATCATTAAAAATATTATTTTTTTAGTCTGAGATTCGAACTCGGAACTCTCAATGTGCGGAGGTAATGGAATCACTTAAAACGTTCTATATAGTAATGTTAGGTTGGAAGCAGAGTTCATGGTTGTTGTTTAAGTTTTACGTAGTACTTATATGTTAACATAGATGGCGCAGTAATAAATAAACAATTTGTTTAGTTAGAACTAAAATAACTAACATAATTTGATATATAAAACTTCCCATGGGAGAGTCATGCTGGAGCATATGCTGACTCACTAATTGTGCCGTCTCTTCTGTAGTGATAGCACGAGCGCACGGAATACTCATTGTGAAACGGCACTCGTGTTGTAAAATGACGGTGTAAAATGACAGCAAGCGCGGCCTGTGGCGTGGTTGCTCATGGGCGTTGGTGTTCTCTTAATGTATATTAGTCCCACCTGCTCCGTTGTCAGCTATAACATGCAAATATATTTCCCCGTAAAGCCTTCTAGGCTTCATGATTAACTAATCATGGAAAATGTTCGCTACAACCAGTTACTAAGCCAAGCACATAGAAGCAAATCTTACGCAATACAAATCTTACATACAGACTATATTACAACCACGAAGCGATAGGTCTCTGGTTCGAATCCCAGTGCGAACAATTATAATTTAAGATTTTATTCGGTCTCTGGAAGGGCTTGAAATTGGCTGGGCGAGTGTTTCAATACTGTCGCACCCGTGGGAGAGCCATGTTGACGCACTAATTGGGACGGCTCGTTCTATTATACTAATGTGAGTTAGTGAGTGAGTTAGGATAAACGGCTTTGGTAATTACACAGCTCAAGCTGCGTAAAATCCAGCAACACCCAGCGCGGAGTATGGCGTGGTGTTCTCTTACCATATAGGTGACACACCTGCTCCGATGTCCGCTTTATAAAGAAGCCCGTTTTCACGCGTGGTAGAGCCATGCTGCAGCACATACCGACTCAGTAATTGGGACTTCACGAAGTGTTATCGGGCTCACAGAATACTCAGCGTGAAACGGTACTTGTACTGTGTTTCGCTAAGTAAGTGAGGATATCGGAGGCCCTTATTTGAGCCGCTTAAGCGGCGTAAAAAGCCGGCAACACAGCACGAGCGGGCTGTGGCGCGGTGGGTGATGGGCGGTGTTCTCTCGCCATATAGGAGACCCACCAGCTCCGTTCTCCGCCAACCCATAAAGTACATACTTAATGACTTAATGATTACTCGATTGGCTTTTTACATTAAGCCAGCGCCATTTTATATGTCAACCGCTTGGAAATGTCAGTGTGACATTTATGGCTCGCACCGCTTACCGGAAGTGAGCAGGTCACCTTGGACCGAGCAAAAAGGTCCAACAGTAAGGCTCTATTTAGGTATGAATGAGGTTTCGATCGGCAAAAAATGTTAACCAATCTTGTATGTGGACTGAGTGGTGTTGGCTGTTGTGTTGTCGGCTTTTTTCTGGCGTTCGAGTGGTTTCATCTGCGGCCTATTTCCCCACTCAGATGAATAAGGTGAAAGTATTTGCTGGTTTTTTTTAGTCTGGTATAGTTACGGACTGATGTGTGCGTCAGCATGGCTCTCCCAGGGTTGACACATTGTTCAGAAACTCGCCCAGACATTTTCGAGCCATTTTAAAGTGTTTCATGCTGGTTTCGTGAGTATGGCATCAGTGCGGTTAAATCTGTGCGTCAACATGGCTCTCTCATGAGTGAGACAGTGTTAAGACACCCACCCTGGAATATTCAAGCATTTTCAAAGTTTTCTCGCGTGTTTTGGTTTGGTATCACTACCACATAGGTGGTCAATTTAGTGCGTCAGCATGGCTCTCCCAGGGATGAGACGGTATTCGGACACTCGGACCGAAATTCGGCACTGACAATAGTCACGCTCCGTTAGAGTGTTCAACGCTGCTTCTGTATTATTCTAAATAACAAAACGCCATTTTTAATCTTACTTTGGGGATGCATGAATTAATTAATCGGGAATATGTTGAATTAATTAATCGGGAACAAGTTGAATTAATTAATATTAGCTACCGATTAATTAATTACCAATTACCAATTAATTAATTGAATGAATAACGCGGCACTTTCAATGGCCTCCGATATCCTCACGCTGAGTATTCTGTGAGCCCGTCCGCATATGCATCAGCATGACTCACGCACGGGTGTTATATCCACATATTTGGTTTTGATTATATTGTGAAACCGTGGGCGTGTCCACGGATACGCCCCATTACAATTCCAAATTTGAAATAATTTTGTGTTTTTTCTTTAATTCTTTCCATCGATACTAAAATGTCGGGCTTTATAATTTAGATGATGTGTTGTATGATGTATGGCGTACAATGGCGCTCGCTTCGGTTGTGTTGCGGGCCCTTTTCGTAACAGATATTGTGGAGTCCGTGACAACGGCTCGACCGTAAATAATGTAATGGAAGTTGTATGAAATGTAAGGTATTTTTCGGTTCGGTTATGTAGCCGGCCCATTTTCGAATCAAAGACAACATAGACTGTATCATTTATTCACACATCCTCGCCTCTGTACAAAAACATTTACATTTAAATAAAATTCGGGGTCTCTCTTTCTCGTTGTTTGTTGAGTATTAAATTTTTTGGCTAGGTCTATATCACAGTTACCATGCGTGCGCGAGCCCATGGGCGCCGTACACGCCGTGGGATAGCACTGGCGCGTGGACGATCGGGGCCGGATGGGTCTGGCTGAGTGATGAGGTGGCGACCGATTGGGCACCGGCGTATCCGTGGCCTGCGTACGCGAGGGGCGATACCGCTCCGACTACTGGGCCACCGTGCACCAATGGGGCGCCGTGCACCAATGGGGCGCTGTGCACCAATGGGGCGCTGTGTACCAATGGGGCGGCGTGGACCAGACCAGCACCGTGTCCGACGAGTTGGCGGGCTGTTGGAAAGATTTCAACTCTTTAGTTGTCCCCTAAAAATCACTTTAAAAAATATTTATGACCTCAACGAGGCTCCAATATTTGAGGGTCACAATTATCACACTAATTTGGACAAAGTTTCGCTGTTATCAGCAGTTATAGAACGGGAACAAGTATAAAAACGTAAGAGTTACTGAGAGCCATGCTAACGCATATGCTGACGCATGATACAAGTGTGAAACGGTATTTGTACTGTGTTTGAGTGGGAAAAAAGGCTTTTGAATTTACACAGCTTTGGGCGGCGTTGTCTGGTATCAGAAAATAATGGGCGTACAATAGGGCGTTGGTATCCGTTTGTTTTGGGGTGCGGATACTCACCGACGTTGGGTGCGACACCAGCGGCGGCGCCGTCAATCTGGGCTTGGGCGGTTTGGGCGGCGTCAACTGCCTGCCAGGCGTGGTCCTCAGCGGCGTTGACCACTTGACCTTGGACTTCGGAGGCCTGGTCGTGGTACTCCCTCGCTGCGTCGACTGAGGCGCGGGCATGGTCGGAGGCATCTACGTGGGCGTCGATGGCGGCACCTTGGATGTCACCAGGTGGGATGGTGGGCGCAACGGCAACGGCGGCATGACCGACAAGGGGCGCATGGGCGACGCCCAACGGCGCGACACCGTATGCGGCGGCGAGCCCATGGCCGTAAGGGCCGGCAAGACCATGTCCGTATGGGGCCAGCAGACCGCTGGGTGCGGCTGCGGCGCAGGCGAGGACGGCGGCGGCGATCTGGGAACGATTTACAAATATTTGACCACTATCTAAAGGCCGGCAACGCATCCGCGACCCAGGGCGTGAGCCTCTGCTCGGTTGCCTACCTATTTTCGATAAAAAAATCAATCATGTTTACTTTAAGTATTAGGAGCGCATAGCTTATGAACGGCTTTGAGCTACACAAACACTACCTCCATACATAGAAGGATCTTTAAATAAGCGTAATGTAAAGAGAAATTGAAAGTTTTCCCTCTCTTTCACCCGGTCCAAGTTTATAGAGATAGGGATACGAAATTGGTGCACGTAGAACCTGATTTGAATTTGGAACTCAACACTTGCGTCACTGTAGGGCTGCTGTACACGTAATTCGAAATAACAAAACGGAGGCTGGCACCGCACCGGCGGCCATGACAAGGCGTGCCCATGGGCGGCGGACCGTTTACCGCATTAAGAAAAAGGCAAAACACTAACCAGAAATCTCATCGTGCACTTCTGTTGACTACCCGTGAGCTACTGTATGCTCTGGTTTCGGACGCGCGAGGTTTTATACCCGCGCGCCGTTTGCGTGGTAACGGAACGCGCGAAAAAAGTAAGTGGTACCGCGGTTTTCAAGGGCGCGCGGGGTGCAGGAAGTTGTGGGTTTTGCTTTCCGATAATCGAACTTTGCGCCGCGGGCGGTTGGGTGGCCGGCTGGTGGTGCCCATGGCCGGTTTTCGAATTCGGAACATACGCCAATCGTATACATTTGAATAGTACATACTGTGTTTGCCAGAGTGAGTGAGGATATCGGCGGCTCTTAAAAGTGCCGCTTAAGTGCGGTAAAAAGTCAGCAACACAACCAATGCGCGTGCTTTGGCCCGGGTGTTCATGGGCGACGGTGTTCTTTTACCATATAGGATAACCACCTGTTCCGTTGTCTGCTATAGAAGAGAAAAAGTCGAATGAGTTATTGTTCGAATATTGGCATTTTCAAATTGAGAACACACTTCACGTGAAGTAGGTGATTAGGATTATGGATTTTTTAAATAAAGAATACGCGTTTTTTTATATGTAACAATGGTGGCAAACGAGCAGGAGGCTCTTCTAGAGCAAGCGGTCTTCCGCCCATGGGCGCCGCGGTTTCGTTTCTGTTTTTTTTTAATTAAACGCGTCGCCGGAAGTTTATAAACGTCTGAAAATTGCTATTTTCAAATTAAGAACATACTTCGCCGGAAGTAGGTGTGTAGGATTCTTGATTTTTTCAAATTAAGAACACACTTCGCAGGAAGTAGGTGTTTAAGATTCTTGATTTTTCAAATTAAGAACACACTTCGTCGGAAGTAGATGTGTAGGATTCATGATTTTTTCAAATTAAGAACATTTCGCCGCAAGTAGGTGTGCAGGATTCATGATTTTTTTAAATTAAGAACACTTCGCCGGAAGTAGATGTGTAGGATTCATGATTTTTTTCAAATAAAGAACACACGCCGCCGGAAGTTGCGAACATTCGTCGGGATATTGATATTTTCAAATTGAGAACACGAATTGCATACGCCGGTGAATGTCTGAATTTTATTAATTTCTTAATTAATATAGAACTTTCAGTTGGTGAACGTTGAAGTTTTTTTTTTTTTAATTAAGAACCTAGTTCGTTTAAATTTGTAAATGGAATATTTTCAAATTTCGATCGCCGCGCCTTTTTGGGTGCCTCGAGGCTTAATGGGTTTAATGGGTTCCATGAAGCGAGAGGTATCGGGTTCGATGCCCGGTCCGGCAATTATAATTTTTCGGTCTCTGGAAGGGACTTGACTGTGGGCCGCCAGGAGAGAGCCATGCTGAGTCATATGCCGACGCACCATACCACGGTCTCATAGAATACTCACTTGAATTAATTGTACAGTGTTTCGCAGAGTGAGTTAAGACATCGGAGCCTCTTAAAGAATCCCGGTTAAGTGACGCAAAAAGCCAACAACACATATGCGCATACTTTGCCGCGGTTGGCCATGGTCGGCGGTGTTCTCTTACCCGTTCCGTTGTCCGCTATAATAATTTTAGTGTTATCAGCATCCTTCAAAAAATGCCTACATATATATTCCTTGAGAGCCGAAAATGTGCCCATGGGCGAATGAACGCTTTCTTTACGTGAGCCTTTTGTCCGTATGCGACGATTTTCATTAAAAAAAAACCTATACTATATTCTTACCTAATATTATGACCTAAAAAGATGATCTGATTTTGATAAATTTTGGCAGAGCGATAGAGATCTTTGCGACACGAGTTTTTTTTTCAAGTTTGTATAAGAGAAGAGAAGAGAGTCGGTCTCCTATTTGGTAAGAGAACTGCGCCCATCACCAACTGCGCCACACTCCGCGCATTGGCAGCGGCACTTTTAACGGCTTTTAATCCTCATTCATTCTGCGAAACACAGTACAAGTACCGTTTCACGCTGAGTGTTCTGTTAGCCCGTGGTATCACGGAACGAGTCGGCCCAATTAGTGCGTCCGCATATGCTTCAGCATGGCGAGACGGGTGCGTCAGTATTA
>DWCF01006744.1:0-11854 GCA_018230265.1 Delias oraia | reverse complement strand
ATATGCTATGACTTAGTAATACGACAGTTGTATACATTACTTATCTATAATATTATTCAATTTATCTATGAGTTAGTACGCATTAAATTTAATTGTGATAGATTTATTAAGTATTATCTGTAGTCCCAGTATAAAACTCGTTATATCTCATGTCACTAATTGTGACATAATTTGTTATTAAAATAAATTTTTTATTAAATATAGAAGATATTCTAATAAAAATGAATTTAGAATAAGTCTTTTTATCAAATGTTAATTATTCCCACAACATAACAAAGTTTTTTTGATATTACCATCCAGTTCCATTTAAAACGTGTTTACTGACAGATGTCTGACTGTTATTGAATTATGTATGTATTATAATGAATATTTTACATAAATGAGACTATGATATCTTTAACAGTGAGCTGTAGTGTAATATTATGTTGATGGCTTTCATATTTCCAAGCTGTGCAGGGAACGCTAAAAGAGCCCGTATCTGTAAGAAATCATTTTATAAAAGTTCTTTTTATTTTTAGGCTTCTGTGACTAGCTAACAGAATTTTTCCAGTGTCAGTATATATATTTACATAAATAACTACAGATAATTGAACAAAAATATAAAACAATATTCTAAGACATACAACTTATAAGTATGAACCAATATTTTAAACAAAAACGAACATACCGAGAGGGCAGACTGTACAATATGTGACTGAACTAATAAGAAACATTATTAATTATAAATAGGAAGTATTAAAAAAAAGAAAGAGAATTTATTTACAACTTAATATCTATTAATCATATGTATTTTATAAAAGTTAACAGAATCTCAGCGCGTATATAATGTGACATTTAGAGTTAATGACGTTGACAGCTAACATCAAGAAAATTCATTATATCTGTATTTTTATACTTTGTTATTGATAGTACTTCAAAAAGATTTTGGTAAAAATAATTAAAAATATCTACTACTTTTAAAAATTGCGGTATTCTTTTTGGGTCTATTTTCAATGTTGAGTTATTACGCAAATAACAAACGATTTTATCTCTTATAACATCTGAAGTACTACATATAGACGTAATATTTTTGAACTTGTTTATAAAAAAATATTTTCAAGATATGTATTATATTTAAATATTATGGAAAAATTAAAATAAATTAAACATTTATCGATTGATTAAAATAAAAAAAAACAAAATAATTGATTAGTGATATATCGTTAAGTTTTAAGGGTAAATAAAATAAATTTACGGAACAAATTGCCTAATGTTGCGACAATACACAATGTAGCAAAGGGTCCGGAACAGAGAGCGGGCCTAATCAGCCAAAATCCTTTTATATTTGCTACTTTGTTCGAATGTAATGAATTTACTCCGTAAAATATACACTTTGATTCCACCTGCGCGTTTGAAGCTCTAATTTCTTTTCAATTTGTTTTTTTACAACCCTTAAATTGATCTGGAAATAATCGTAATCTTTTTCGAAATAATATTCTATCCATTCCCTATCATTCAATTGTTTAATTTATTATTTAATTAAATACTTTATTTTTAAAATAGGATTTCCAATGAATTTCGAACGTCATTGACTCTACTACCGGTTCTAACCTAACCCAGACCTGAATAGAATCGGCGAATCAAATTCAGCGGAACTATTTAGGTATTTTACATTATTATATTTTATTTGTAAATTAAATAGCCCTTTTTCTAAATGTTATTAATATTACATACAGCTGAGCGCTGAGCTACCGCTTTTTCACATAAAATATTGTAGTTATTGTATAATTTTACTTATTACTGTTAAGTATGTGTAAAATTTTATAAGCTATTGAGGCAAGGTTAATATTGGGAAAGAAAGTTGGCGAAAGTAAAATTGCACGTTACGTCACAGGAATATAAAACAGAATTTGGGAATCAACACAATTCCTTGCACTCTCCCTGTCTGCATACAGACTCTGCTTGAATACAAATGTTCAAATAAATACCATTGTCGCAACTCACACTTGATTCTAAATAGGGTTTTCAACAGTTCAATGGAGTTTATAATATCTGTTTATGTAAATAATAATAATATAAAATATAATATATAAAATAAAATAATTAATATGTAAATAATATATAAAATATTATAAATAATAATCGTGTCATTCTAAACTAAGTACTTTTTATTGTATTATGAGCAACGGTGTAGGCGGGTCGTCTCTTTGGTAAGAGATAATCATGGCATCTGCACCGTAAATCGCACTTTGGTTATATTGCCGGGTTTTTACACTGCTTGAGAGGTATAAATTCATAGGCCTCCAAGTGAGTAAAGCAATGTTAAGGCACTCGACAGGACACTGTCAAGCCCTTTCAAAGACCGCGGTTCGATACAGTGACTTCACGGTGGCGCTAGCAAAATCGCTCGGTCATGAGGCTCTCCTGTGAATGTATCCAGCATACGGCGATCTCCAGATACGCCTCCTATAGGGTCCGACTTACGTGACATTTTAGATTTATATATTTAGATTATAAATATGTATACATATATATATTTAAATTTACTAACGCAATAATATATACTATTACATACATTACATATATAAATATACTATTATACTAATAATATTATATGTTTTATTCTAATATAAAAGCTATATTATTACAATGTTCCATTAAAATCCGTTCAATAGTTTACCCGTGAAAGCGTACCAAATATTGATCCATTTAAGCATTTTATTTTATATTAATGAGATATATAATTATGTATTTTAACGTCGTACAATGAATTATTTAAGGCCGTGGTATAAATATTCGTAATCATAATGATAAATTATATATTATCTTTATATTAATTTACAGCACGCGTGGCAACCCTCATACATTTCATAGTAACTGAGACAATTTAACTATGAAGTGGTAGCCACTGAATTATTTATTAAATGATGAACCACGAACGATTTGCAAATGACAAAGATAGTGCTCAAAACGCTTTTAAAATAATTACGTGTATGAATAACCATGAAAGATGGTAACAGATACCTTATTTTACGCGGTTTTAAAGAGTGACTTCAGTTTATTCGTCATCTATTTTACATTCGCTTAGCTTGTCAGAAAATCTTACTTTTATCTCAACAGCAAACAATTTTATGACATCTCTTTATATTCAAACTGTTAGAATTAGGTATTATTAATTAAAGTATTTTATTGTTTTAAGCGAATCGTCATTTGAATTTTGTACGAAAGTATTTATGAAGAAATGTAATTTTAATTATTTTAATAGCTTCAAATATTCTGTATGTTATCTGTATATGTCGCAAAAGGAAATATTTCTTTTTTTGTTCCTATATTTTGAAAAAGTCAAACTATAAAACAAGATTGCTGTATAATTTAAAGAGCCTCCGATATCATCACTCAGCGAAACAGAGAACTTCAGACAAGCCGGCCAAATTGGTGCATATTCTTTATATAACTGTGCGACACTGTTAAAATCTCGCTGGGCTACTGTCAATTTTTACAAACACCGAATAAATTATAAATTTTCAGAGCGGGATTCGAACCCGATACCTCTCGTTTCGTGGTAGGCATATAAAATCTACGAGGCTCTCATTTACCAAGCAGGTAAATATTTCAAATGATTAAATTTCTTTAAAATCGTAATATGCTTTACAAAATCAAATACTACAGCTTTGTATGTAGGTACATATGTAATATCAACACGGGAAGCAGAAGACGGTTACACAAAATTTAATTACACCAACGAAACTACTCCATTTATTTACTTTACTTTCTAAAGAGAATGCTGAGGAAATAGTCCTTGGAATGGAGTTTATATTACGTAATAAAGTAACTAGAAACTATGGTAGCCAAATATAGTATCTTATAAGTTACATCGACCTACATTTGTAGAAAGATTTAAGAATTAGGGTGCGATGCAAGATCACTGACAGCAGTAGAATACACTGTTGAATAACGCTAATGGGTTATATAATTAAAAATTGTACACTTTTTTACCCAAAAAAAAATCATTTTTTTTATATAAACGGTGGCAAACCATCACGAGGCTCACCTAGGGTGAGCGGTCCTCCGCCCGTGGATATCCCTAGTCCTTGCAAAACCGTGGCTGCGTTGACGGCCTTTGAGGAATATGTAAGAAAAGCAAACAGCGAAATTTTGAAATTTAATTAGTAAAAGGTAAAAATTTATTTTATATTTTTTTTCAGTAACGTTTCCTTAAAACATAAGAAATATTTATTAATATAAGCTTCTAATGAATTAAATACTAATCTTATTCCAAAAAACCAACCTACTTAGTTTTAATAAGTTTGATTAACTTTCAACAGCTGAAATAAAATCTTACTTTACGCCATATTGCGTGTAATAATCAAATTTCCATTACATATTTATTATTGTACGACAGTGTAATAAAATCGCGACAATCCAAGCACTTTTCTCTTCTTCACTTTACTTCTACCTAATATAATTACAGTGTTTATTCTGTCGCTGGAAACAATATCGACGCATCTTCGCTACCAGCCTCACATCGGTGAGTCACCATCCGGTCGCTCAGGCGGACCAGTCTCCCGCGACGATCCATGTCTCAAATTTTCCCTAGTCACTGAAATTTAAACTTAATTCTGTAATTAAGCTGTAGAAGCCGCTATGGCCACCAGTGAATTAGGCATTTCTAAAAATTATTCATTCTGTATGAATATTATTTAAGAACACTAGTGACATTTTAAATGAGACTATTATAATTTTGACGTGTATAAGTCTATAATTCTAAATGTTATGTTAAAAATTAATGAATAAAGTATTATTCAATACACTTCAGTGACAATTCTCTCTCTCTGAGTTTGTCTTTCATGTTTAAGGATCGTGCTCAGCACAAGGGTTATTTTGGAGCGGATGATCTGTCGCCATTATTTTATAGTATAGCGGACAACGGAGCAGGTGGGTCTTCTATATGGTAAGAGAACACCGCCGCCCAAGACAACCGCGTCACAGTACGCGCATTGGTTGCGTTGCCGGCTTTTTTACGCTACTTAAATGGTATTTTTAAGGGTCTGCGATATTCTCACTCACTCAGCGAAACACAGTACGCTTGTACGGTTTCACGTTGAGTAGTCTGTGAGCCGGTGGTATCACTTCGGACGAGCCGGCCCAAATAGTGCGTCCACATATGCTTCAGCATGGCTCTCCCACGGGTGTAATCAGTGAAAATTAGTCAATAATAAATAAAATAAAAATGAGTGTAGTTTATACATTTTTTATTTTAGATTGAATATTAATAAAGTAAGTGTAAAAGTTTTTTAAGATTACCAAAAATATCTCCGTAAAGTTATGGTGACAGCCTGCGCCCAGAAACTCTTGACACAGTTAACTTGGGGCGTGAAGATCCCACTTCAATGTCCTCTCGCTCACATGAAAGTAGAACTGAATATTTATATTTTAACTGGAGGACCAGCTTCGTTCACCTACATATTTTCTATTGAATACATACTTGACGCAGTTAAAAAATAACTTAATACCGCCATCTTATCTGAGCCATTCTGTAGCATATGCTGTCTAATTAGGCCAACTCGTCCTAAGTGATACCACGGGCTCACAGAATATTCAGCTTGAAACGGTACTTGTACTGTGTTTCGCAGAGTGAGTGAGGATATCAGAGGCCCTTTTACTGAGTAAGTGCCGCTTAAGCGGCGTAAAAAGCCGGTAATACAATCAATGCGCGGACTGTGGGCGGACGTCCATGGACGGCGGTGTTCTCTTACCATATAGGAGACCCACCTGCTCCGTTGTCCGCTATAGGGAAAAAAATCTTAGCAAGTTTATCAAGCTCAAGTTTATGAAAAAATTATTGTTACTGTATTTTAAGTGTTATTTATATATCAACATGTATAAAATAATACGCCAATAAATTAATCTTAATTTAGCATGTCATTGGGTAGGATAGCTTGCACTGCAGAAGTATTTAGTGTAAAAAAGGTTATTTCTTCAGCCCGCCAGAAATCTTATAAATAACTATTTATATTGTAAGTTTTAAATTAATATTGTATAATTAATGACAACATGTTATATATAAAATATATTTATATTATGAAGTATTAAAACTTATAAATAATAATATTATTTATTTCTCACACAAAGATAAAATTTATACTAAAATTATAGGACCAAAAAATTTAGTAAGCAAAATTGAAAGAGCTGGAGTCTGTACTTGACTCGAAACCTAAATGACAGAATCATAAGACCCTCCGGGAGGAGGGATCATCCACAATTATTTTATTTTTCCGCAAACAACATCTATTGTCATCGTAACATTCTTATTGAGTTATTTTACCCTGCTGAAACATTCTATTAAATTTATTTCGCAATTTACATAAATTCTTAATCATTTAGATTTATGAGGTTATAAATCCGGTGAAATAATTGGAATCTTTATAAAAACTTCAACCCTCGTCACCTGCCAGTTCCCGTCAAACAATAATGGAATATTTCACGGCCCAGTGGATGTGTTGCTAACTTTTTAAATGGTTTTTATAACAACACAAACCCTGACACGGAACAAATCATTATTTTACTAATAAAAAAACAATTTTAGTATCAACTAACATAGTCCAGTCATAAGAAATACTAATATATCAATATGTTTTATAATAAAAAGGTTCATCGGTTTCATCTCGAATGTAGATTAATAAAGTTTTAAATGGCCTGTAAGCGTATAAAATATGTTAATTTAAAACTTTTCCAAAGTAATTCGCGCAAAGTTTGTATCAAATGAGTGTGGAATTTAACACGCGCGAGAAAAGTTCATTAATTGTTATCTTTACGTCTAACCGTAATACACCCGCGCGAAACTTTCCGCAGCTTAGCAGAACTTTGTAATAAACTTGATGTAATTGTTCATAAACTTATAGTTCAGATACACCGTCTGTCTCGTAGCTACATAGTCCATAAGCCTGAGAGTAAATGTAGTAATTGCGCTCTCTCGGCAAGCCGCTTCTGAAATTTGCACAAACTTGAAAATTTAATGAACAAGTCGCTTTAGTACTGAGGGGCGGAATTATTTTTCTCATTTCCTCGATACTAGTTCTTGTTGTGAAACGGTTTGCTTTTTATCGATCAACTTTATTTGTTAGTCTAGACCAGGCAAGTACAATATACCGAAATATTATTTATAAACCTTTATCCACGTAAGTAGTATGTAAATTTGACTTAAAAACTTTTCAAAATTCTCTTTAAAGTTCCTAATTAAGGCCTATCTCTGATGTAATGCGTCTTGTGTTACGGATTTAGTCTTAATATTACTTACAGACATATTTTAATCATTTTAGCTTTCGTAATATTTAATTAGTATATCGACCGAAGCTCTGAAGTATTCGTGACCAAAAGCATTACTTACCTATAACTCTTATCGAATCTCTCACGTAATCATTAATTCTAGTAGGTATTATGAAATGGATTAACGTTTAAAAAACCCGTATTCGTAAAAGTTCAGTGATTTCCATGAGTTCCATTGTTACCGGTTCAAGGACAGACACGACGGTTGATGCCAAGGTTATTGCGATTCGTTTGGTATTTACTCTTTTTTCCTTATTTTTTAGCAGTATTTCGTCTGTTATGCCTGGGGGCGCTACAAGTAGGTGCCTCACCGATTGTAGAGGGGAAGACATAAAGATTTAAAAATATTTGTATGCATTTAATATTTTTTAAAATTTTATCTATCATCTATCTTTATAAAAAATATATATTTCTTAATAATATACAGGTATTATAGATTTTATTTTATATATATATACTGAATCACAATTTACATGCTTCTTTTATAATATATGGCATGTAAATAAAACGTTATTATTTCTTTCATAAATTACAAGTTATTTAGAAAATAATTCCACGGAAAGCTAGGCTCTGTGAGTGACGCAGGCATATACTGTGTTCATTTATATTTGAAACATTTGCATTTCCAGGATTAGGACTTAAGACTCCGTGAGGCGAATTAATTTATATTACATCCAACTGTTTGAGTATTTACTTAGCGTATTATCAAGCTATATGTACCGTGTGATCGGAAATGGCATTGTTCTTGTAAATTATTTTTTGCTACATGTGCCTAAAAATGTACATTGCTTATTCATTTAGATGGTGAATCACTTAGTGTAAAGCAACACATAAGCAAAAGTGTGAACGTACCCAAGGTACAGCCGTAACAATTAACGATTTTATGCTAATCCAAGTTGATTTCAACGCACGATTCAATACTTAAACTATTTGTTACGACTTAAATACCGCCATTGTTAAAAATGCACATCCAGACTCTATTCCTAAGCGAGTTCATTTGCATGTTGCTTCAACTTGCTGGTTTCAAATCTCGGGAAAACCCCTCAACGTTTCAGTTGACAAGCCAATGAAGGCAGATAATTTTGTCCTTGATAGAAATAAATAAAATTGTCTACGGCTTTCTAGCCGTATATTCTATATTCTTATAGAAAAGTAAACGATGATATACTAGAATTTCCATCTAGAAATTATATTTTTTTTCTGTCATAACGTAGAAAGAACATCTGCGTATGTACACATACGTTCAAACAAATATAAGTTAGTCAAAAATATAGTTTTTAAAGTCAAATTTGTAAATATTCATCTTGTATAATATGTATTATAGCTTGCCTACGTTTGCCTAACAATTATTATTTTAAAACTTTACTTTAAACTTTATTTTAAAACAGAAGCCAAATTACAATCCTTGTAATTGTAATGCTTAACTCTTCATAAAACGATAATTTATATTTCACTACTGGTTGTTGACACATTCCACAGAACATGTTTTTGTGAAATATATTTAATGAACTTTAAGAAGTTGCCATATAAAGATATGGATGGAGCTTAAGCGATCTATTATTGAGTGGAAATACCGGCTTTGTAACTGTAAACACTTAGATAAATGTTGAACCGTATCTTGCCGATGTAATTAAATGACTATAAAATGGCTTGACGTTTTTGAATGAAACATAAGTTTTATTGTAAGGTTGCTATTTTATATAAATTGAATAGTATATTTCCTTAAAAAATAAAAGATTTTAGTTAGATAAGTCAAAAACACGTACAATAAATAAAATACATGGAAACAAGGTACAATGTAGTTAAATAATTTCACTTTTATGGGAGCTAGTAGTTTGATAAAATATGATTTATCGCCTAATGACTTTCAGATAATTTTAAAATCGATTTAATTGTTATACAGCCAATATAATCATAATCACAAAAGTTATGTTAATTGTCTTTCATTATATCTTAGTTAAAAGCATGTACATCAGCGAGAAAGTGAATATTTAAGACATTATTTCAAGTTTTAGGAATACCTATTACCTACCTATTCTCTTATTTAAAGTAACTATTAATTAGTATTACTTGATACAGTTTAAAACTCTAATTGTCTATAAATTTATAAAGAAATTATTTGAAACCTGAAGAAAGGGTATTAAATGTTGTTTCTGTTATTTTCAGGTAAATATTATTTGTATAGAAAAGAATGTAATAGACAAAACGTTCTAGCAAGTTTGAAAATAAAACTTTTGTTTTTTTCAGACAGCAATTATGTCTTTTCTTTGAAACATCATACGAGAATTATTATATATCTTCTATATTTGATACTAGTCTTGAAATATAAGTAATATTGTTAAAATTTTAACCAAAATTAAATATTAATCCTTTTGTAAAGCATACTTAAGAAAAATTAATAAACAAAATAAAATAAAAAGCCATCTTGACATTATGAAAACATTTAAGAAATAAAATCAGTTAGCATTGAGTCATTCATTAAATCTTTTCAAACTCTTGAAAGTTTAAACATAATGTTTAATTTCATTTTGAGCCTTTCAGAGGTTTTTGTTTCACATTAATTAAGTGGCGATTATCCGGTTTCGTAACACAACCATTATATAAACAAAAATTTGAATTAAATTTACGTTTGACAACGACTCTAAAAGTAAGTTATTTTGTATCGTTTTATTACCTATTAGCCAACTAGGCCATTGAGCTTTCTTAGGGTAAGGTCTAATGTTTTCATTTCTCTTTCACTGTTAAATTTACGAGTAGTGGACCGGGTAGCTTGCCTGATGTATCAATTATTAGAACCAATGCCTACTATTTGCACCGTCATTAATTATATAGCAAAAAAGTTATCCAACGCTAACTGTTGAGAACAATAACCCGCTTTAGAAAGTGCAAAACACAAAACCTGATGAGGTAAATCAGCGGGTATTATATGGTTATGTTTAAGTTATGATTGCGTCCTTATACCCATAGTTATATATATACTCCTTGAGAACTTTATGTACTTTTGTTTTAAAGTTACATTTCCATTAGCTTATGTTTTTTTGTGTTTGTAATGTTTCTCGTTAGCTTTGATATATATTAAAGCTCGAGTGTAGGAATTATAAAAGATAAATCCGCATTTAAGGGATGTATATTTTATATTACAAATGTTTGTATTCTGTGACGTTCAGTAGAATAAAGGTAGGTGCGAGCTCGTTTGAAGTTTTCATTTCACAAACTCCCGGCGGATATGATCGGATTAGGCGATCGTATATAATAATATTCATTAAATAAGGATATCGGAGGCGCTTGAAATCATAAACGGCGTAAAAAGACAGCGACACAACCAAAGTGCGGACTATGATGCGGTTGTCCATCAGTAGTGTTTTCTTCCATATAGTAAACCAATCTGCTCCGTTGTCCGCTATAGCATAAAACATTAATCCTCAAATATTATAATATTTATAATTATTTTTATTTTTATTTACCTTATTTATAAAGGAAAAATTCATTCACGCGCTGCATGGTGTCTCGATGTTTAATTTTTATATTTACATGATATAAAAGCTATAATAAAAAGCAGTTTATATCTAACGGTCATTAATTAATCTACCGTTAATCACATCATAAACTGAGAGCCCAAGGACGTTTGTATCTGTCAAACGAAAGTGGAGTGCTTCAGACCGTTACACAAGTATGCCACTACGTATGTTACAATTACAAATAATATAATTTATTTAGTAAAGAGGTATTTCCATGTTTATTTTTATACTGATTTCTTACGATATATCAAAAGTAACAAGCTTTGCTTACAAATAATACATTTGTTTCCCGGTTATGAACTTAAGCTTAACAGAATTTGCATTCATATTACATTCATTTACATAGTTTTAAATATTATAACTTAAGATGAAATATCACGATCTTCGTCCATTGACACACTTAGCGCTGCCGACATTTTACGTATAGGTACGCTCTTTTTTTGAAAGTCCCTATGTCTTATTGGTTTAGGAATATCTTTGCAGATAGTTGGTGCCAGTAGGTGCGCGGCATAAAATATGTTATAAAAACGCTGATTTGTGGAATGGAATATATCGATGTGATATTGATGAAACTATGTATTCTGCCTTGATGTACGATACTGAGTTTCAGCTGAAAATGAATCCAAACAACTCTGCAGAATATTCCCCATGAAAAAAGCGATAGAAAATGCCGAGGGAATCAAAATCTCTACGCAACGCCGTACTCAACAGTTGAGCTGATCAAAAAGAAAATTCTTTTACACAATATATAAATTAACTTAGAAATCTGTCTACATTTGCAACCCCATCGTGATATCACAGACATTTTCCCCATGAAACAACTTTACTAGATTTAATCTTATTTTGTTCCACTTGCTTCCGTTTTCTTGAAGCTGGTTTTTCTGTATTAAAAAAAGCGGAAGTAAGAGTGCTGTAACATACGCAAGCAGTTAAATGCTTCATATAACTATAAAAAATAAATAAATATGAAGTTTTAAATACTTTTTGCTAGGAACTATATTATTTATGGACGGAAATAAACTTACGTTTTT
>DWCF01006743.1:0-11858 GCA_018230265.1 Delias oraia | reverse complement strand
GATAACCTCATTTCTGATTTTATCTCGCAGCGAGACTCCGAGCATTGCCCTCTCCATAGTTCGCTGAGTGACTCTGACCTTCTCCATTAGACCCACCATCTTATATATATATATATATTTAGATGTATTGATCCACCAAATCTATCGGTTGTGGTAGCTGTCTTATCCTTGCGTTGTTTGTGTCGCTTTGGTCTTAGAGAACTTCTTCTTTAGATCAAACTTTGCTAACTCTTAAGTCATAGATTATGCGAACTGTTTATTATTTGTTGTAGGGTAGATTGAATACATTATGATCTACATTGTTAACATTTAATAAGCTTACCAGATGTTAGATAACATGTTATATTGCTATTATACATTTTAACCATATATAAAAAAGCCTAAATTAAAGCAACGAGTTACGATTTTAAATCAAGAAATTAGTCTAAAGTCAGTAAGATATCTCTATGGACGCATTAATTGCACCGGCTCATCCGAAGTGATACCACGGGCTCACAGAAAACTCAACGTAAAACGGTACTTCTACTGTGTTTCGCTGAGTAAGTGAGGATTTCGAAGGCCCTTAAAAAGTGCCGCTTAAGTGGCGTAAAAAGACGGAAACACAACCAATGCGTGAACTGTGGCGCGGTTGTCCATCAGCGGCGGTGTTCTTTTACCATACAGGAGACCCACCTGCTCTGTTGTGCGCTATACTATAAAAAAGTCAGCAAAATGTAGACACATGTTGACATTATCCATATCCTTAAAGGTTTCGAGGGTGGTAGTGATTAGTATCGGAGCGACAACATTACCTTCCTACCTTCAAATGAAATGCGTTTTCATAGAATATAGCGCAGACTGTAGCTGCAAGTTCTAAACGATGTAAAAATATGTGAGTTACTCAATTCTGCATTCCTGACTTTGACGTGTCGTGACTTTTTCCATATGCTACTTGCAGGGTGTCAAACTCGTTTTATAAGTTAAGAAGAATGATATTTCTGGGTGAGTTTTTGATTGCTTCCAGGTGATTGCTAGTGTTTTATGCCTTTCAAAGTTGAAGGTTAGTATTTATCTAATAAAATATTTGGTATATTTTTAGAATATAAGTATGGTGAGAGATTATAATTGATTGCCTAGTTAATTATTAGATGATAATATCTTCAGAAAATAATAAAATATAAATTCAATTGTTTTTAGAAATAGCGCCGAGCGCAGTGAACCACAAGACTATATCTTCCCTCGAGGGCCGTTTTATTGGCTTGATTTATCGTTTTCTTAATAAATACGTCAGTGTTGCCCGATTGCTGAGGCTTTATTATTAATTGAAACGGATATTAATTGTGCGCCCTTACACATAAATTATAACCAGTTCGTAATGCTAACTCCTTTAGAAAATTAAGTATTCGTGAATTCTACTTCAACTATTAACATAGTAATTGTATGACAACCGTTTTACCTTCATTTTGAAAGTCTAATTATGAGAGGTATATAGTTAGGTTTTGAAACTTGGTTGTTGAGTCTGTAAGTATTGCACCATTCATTAACATAATGTTTAATATTCGAACCTAGTTCTGAAACGTACCACCCTCTTGTAAGGAGGTTATTAGTAACACTTAGAAGTTAAGTATATAAATTATAATGTTCGTGTGGTAACCGGATCAGAATAGTACCACTACCAGTCTTCCTAATGGGATGTCGGCTAAAGGACACTTCACCAGAGGGTGGGCAGCAGCGCCCTTCCGAGTACAGCAGATGTTCTGAGATCACAAACCAGCCTGCCAAGCGAGGTGAGTAAGGCAAATCAACTCCCTATGAACACATATAAATTCTAAAGATATAAGTTTTCATAAAATTGGTTCAGATAAAAATATGCGGTTGCAAATACACAAAAAATTACAAATAGCAAATAGAGTTTCATTTCGGTCCCCCATCGCTACAAATCCGTAGGCAGCATTCATAGAATGTGACCAGTTGTATTTTTATCTATTCAGAGTCCAATTGAGGCTCAAATTGCGCTATTCATCGTGGCTCTAATTGCACGGCGTCACGCCAGTACTGCCTTCGTTAATTCATCTTTTATTTATACCTAACAACTTTCCCGGCTTTAAAGGAATCAGATGGGAATTTTAGCACAAACGCGATATATATAATGATTTTGAGTAGTGTTAATTCAATATCTTAAACGTAGATTCTGTGATAATTGTTGCAGGAGTTTCGGATTAATGATTTGTCTCTGTAATTTTAGTGGAGAGTATATTAACAGATACCAAGAATGTCTTGTTAAATTTAGTTTATTATGAAATTTCTAGTTTTGTACGATTACATGATAGTAAGTCAATACTTAGTCAACATATCGATATAGAGAAGTATGAAATCATTTGTTAGGATTGAGTGCAGACTTTTTTTATATAGAATCGGTGGCAAACGAGCAGGAGGCTCACCTAAGGCAAGCAGTCCTCCGCTTATGTACACCCCAAGCCCTTGTAGAGCCGCAGGTGCGTTGCCAACCTTTAAGGATTGTGTATGGTCTTTTCTTGAAGGTCCCCAAGTCGTACTGGTTTGGAAATACTCCCGTTGGCAGCTGATTCCACAGAAAGGTGGTGTGCGGCACAAAAGGCCTTAAAAACGCTCAGTTGTGGAACGACAAACACCGAAGTGAAAGCGATGTAACTTTGCATTCTGCCTCGATGTTCGATAGTAAAATTCATAAGTCTGCGTTATGATTTCTGCGATTGTCATTCGCTGTCTAGCAAAAATACAACTACACCGTAAACACAAGCCTAACATGGCATCTAATTTAGTATTATCCATCTTTTTAAATGTATTTATATATAATGGAAGACACCTAAACTCAAAAACAATATATCAAATGCAATGTACATAATATCTCATGGCTTATGTAAATAGGATATAATTGGTACATAATTGTAATAGATAACATAGGACGGGCTCATTTCTAATTAAGTAGGATTAATAGCTGCCTTTGACGCATTGCTTGTGCCTCAATTAAGATATCCACTTCAATATATAAATTAATTAGCGAACTGACGCCGGTCACTCACCTTCCATACATATTTTACATGCATTATACATGTGTAATGTACTAAAAGCATTTGAATAAGTAACAATAATGAAGTATTATTTAAAGCGCCTCGTAGCCTTACAAGGTACCACGAAGCGAGAGGTACCTTCGGTCCAAACAAAAACATTATAATTTGATTTATTCGGTCTTTGAAAGGATTTAACAGTGGCCGGTCGAGTGCCTTAACACTGTCTCACCCATCGGAGAGTCATGCTGATGCATATGATGGCGCACTAATTGGGTCGGCTTATCCGACTACCACGGGCTCATTGAATACCAGCGTGAAACAGACGTGGCTCTTGAGATTATATCATTAAAGCGGTGTAAAAAGCCGGCTACACAGCGCCTATTATGGCGCGGTTGTCTATGAGTTGTCTGTTATTCTCATAGCACCATCTATGGCACCAAATATCCGCCTGTGAAATATACTTTGAGACACTTTGTTTTGACTGTGCCATCGATGTTCTACATGCAATTTCCATTTTAATATTATACGGTAATATTGAATAGCAGGCTTGACAATGCGTCGCCCTGCTTAAGTCTCTTGTGTTTCAAAAAGTTCAGATAGATTATGAGTATAAACAAGAGAAAAAGAGGTTAAATTTGAGTAAGTACAACTCATGTTTAACGTATGTTATACTTTATTATTAAAAGTTGTTTCAATACTACAACTGATCAAAAAGGAAAAATTTTCATGCTCATCAAAAATCCAGACAGAATAGATAATTTCATTTACATCACCTCGACGTTTGTCGTTCCATATCTGTTTTAAGGCATTATGTGCCGCGCACTCCCCTTCTCTGGAATCATCTGCCTCCGAAACCAATATGACGTGGGGACTAAAAAAAAAGGAATAAATGCTTAAATGGCCGGCAAAGCCGCGCCGGTGCAGAGCAAGGGCTGTGGATGTCCACGGACGGATATCAGATTATCCTACGTGGTTTATACACTTCTCCGATCTTTATTAAAACAATAAGTAATCTTTGTAAGCAGTCGGTACAAATTAAGGGCAAAAAGAAATCATTATACTTTCTTTTGTACGGTCCAGTTACATACTTGCAGACAACATGTAAATGTGTAGTATCAATCACTGTTGAGGGCAATGCAGTGGAAAGCCAAGCAATTGTGTCATTACATCCAGTCGGGATCCGCCAGCGAATAAAATTATACGGAACCGTGGGAGCCAGCATGTTTGTGTCGACATGGCTCCAATTTCATTCACGATACGATCTTCATAAGTCTATCGTCTAATATATGACGACGTGATGACTTTTGTAAAGATTATTGAAATATTTTTTTTACCTATTTATATAATTTAATTAATTATAGTTATATTTACAAAAAAAATAATAAGATAAATTAAAGAGGTTAGTTAAAAAATCAGTGCCCGGTTAAAAAGAAAAGAAAAAATTTAGACTTAAAAGAAAACAAATGAAAAAGTAGAAAACAAATACTTTATAAAAAATTATAGGCATATATAGGTAATCTATATACAATAAAGATAATGTTGTGAATATGCAAAATAAATCTTAAAATTTAAATCATAAAAACTTGTTTCTTCTGAACACGCTACTACTCTTTGAAATATTTAACTTTGATTGTGCATTTACACACAAAGCGGCACCGCACCGTGCCGTGTCAGAAAATGGAAAGAGATCCAAGATAATGACTTGAATACAAAATGCCGCCGCTCGCTGCTAAATTATCAATGAAAGGTATTAAATGATTTTTATTGAGGCCATATTTTATGTTGGATCTTCTCGAGAATTTAACAATTTCTTCTACTTAATTATACTTTTTATAACCGTTTAGAAAAAGGACGCCTTGATAAAGGCTTTGCCTCTCGTCTTTTAACTTTGCCTACGTTTTATGATATTGTTTTAATTATATTTTTAATATTACATTGAATTATATTTAGACATATTAAGATAATGTAAGGCTTCTCAAAATTAACCTTTTTATAATGTTGCTGAGAAGTTATTATTGGAGTTAATTTTTTTTTAAATATACTTATATATAATTTATAGTTTCATATATAAAAAGTGTAAATGAGCTATAAACAGTAAGAAATTTCACTCACAGATAACCCGGATTCAGACTTGTTCACATTTAGAGATTTTCTAATTAAAATTATAAGCGTTATTAAAAGTACAGTCCTTTAGCAGAGTGAATAATAGAAATGTTGTAAACTTCAGCCTCTCAGATTGGTCCCAGCGGATTGGTGCCAGCCCCCGCCGGGTGTGGACGTGTGGTTCGATAGAAATTAGCATGAATAATGTATGCGCGCGCGCTCAACGCTGAACCCTTCTGGAATTACTGGCCCTAGAGAAGACCACGTTGGATATGGTATATTAGTTCGTCACTACCAAATATGTCGGTTATGAATGCTATACTGACGAGATTTTTTGTATATTATAGCGGATAACAGAGCACGTGGGTCTCCTATATGGTAAGAGAACACCGCCAGCCATCACCAACCGCGCCATAGTCCAAGCATTGAGTGTGTTGATGGCATTTTACGCCACTTCAGCGGCATTTTTAAAGGACTCCGATATCTCACTCAGCAAAACACAGTACAAGTATCGTTTCACGTTGAGGATTGTCTGAGCCCGTGATGGGGTCACTTCGGACGAGCCAGCCTATTTAGTGGGATTACTATTAAAATTGAATGTTTTATTATAAAAAATCCGTATGAATTCGTACAGAAAAAGTAATACAGCGTGACATAATTTGTTTCCTATATTTATATAAGTACATTGCTTAAATATATAGTCAGTATGTGGGAAAGCGAAAGAAGATCTGTGGACTCCTGCACATCCGATAGATTATGCGTGGCTGGCCTATTAGCTTATGTTGTAAGCTCATCTCTTAGTTGTAAGAAAAAAAAACACCTAATCGTAGATGTTACTTGAAGGGACTTATAGGACCTTATACGAAGTACAAACAAATAATGCCGTCTCCAAATGTCCCGTTTGAATGTAACACGTAGTGAACCGCCCGAAGCAAACACTTAATTCCGTTATCATCTGGGTCTCGAAACTGTTTTCCCCCAGTTTTTTTGGTCGAATTCATTATTTTTACACTGAAGCACCTCTTGACACGGCCGCCTGATATGCATTTTATAGCAGGGTTACTGCTTACTGATGAGGACTGCGTATAACTCAATAGGAGATACTAAATTCATTTTGGTGCTTTTTGACTAACAAGTATTATCGATTTTTTTATTATTATATATGTAGGAAGCATCAGGGTAGTATATAGTCTTCGTGATTTTAAATAATCATCGCCGTCCATGGACAACCGTGCACAATCCGTGACATGGCTATGTTGACGGCTTCTTACAATATTCTGGAATATAATAAGCTTTCTTGAATATAGTAATGTCAATTCAAAAATTATGAACTATTTTTATTCATTGTAGCTATGTTATTTCTCGGACATATCTATTTTACATTAATCGATTCATAATGGAGCTACAATTCCATAAATACACACGCAGATTAATAGTGATCTTTTTTCCTATTATTTGTAATAGAATATGTGAAATCTGAATCATTACTGTACGTGTACAGAAAGAGTTTTAAACTCTGTGTGTATTTATACATAACAGCGTCTCATCAAACATTGTAAATGCGAAAGATACAAAACAAAATTTACCTTATAAACCTTTAATTGAGATAATAATCGTTTAATCAGCTTAACGAAGGTCGAGTCAAACCCTGGCCAGTTATAATAAAAACCGTTTCAGAAGAGGTAAAAAGATACCTAAATTACATTATGTGCATTTAGATTATATTATTTATATTTAGAAAAACATTGAATTAGAGGACCTGCAAACAACTCATTTCAATTATTAAGTACGCATATTTAGATATATCCTAGGTAATTTGTTATACGCTCTGTGTGATTTATAGTATAGCGTAAGAGAACACCGCCCGCCCTTGGACAACCTACTGCGCCACAGTCACATTGGTTGTGTTGCCAGCATTTTACGCCACTCGGTACTCACTATTTACGGCGTCTGATATCCTCATTCACTCTGCGAAACACAGTACAAGTACCGATTCACCCTGAGTATTCTGTGAGCCCGTGGTATCACTTCGGACGAGCTGGTCTAATTAGTGCGACCGCATATGCTTCAACATTCTCCAACGGGTGCGACAGTATTAAGACACGCTCCCGGACACTATCAAGCCCTTCCAGAGATCAAATCTATTATAAATTAATTTATAATTGTCCGGACCGGTATTCGAACTCGATATCTCTCGCTTCATGATACACTTTGAAAACCATTAAGCTACGAGGCTTACTGCTTAATGTTGTGAATTGCTTCAATATTATTCCTTAACAAGTTGTATAGTGGATTGATTAAATGGAAGCAAGAATAAAGGCATTCGTAATTAATAGCTCAAGAAGTTTACAGCGGCTGAAGATAATAAAAACTTAGCATATGGCGAAAAGGACATTAGCGGTAAGTTTTATGTAGTTTCATAAAGTTCGCGTGGAGCCGGGCCGGAAAGGTAGTCGTAAAATGGAACCTAAAGTCTTTTACGTACGCGTTACTTGACTTAATTAACATTTTATTGATTCCTTTAGGGTGAGGTTTAATTCTATGTTTTTGTTCGATCATTTTTGTAAATACTATTTTTTTTCAACTTCAATAATTAAAGTTGATTTTTTTTATAGTTTAGTGAACAACAGAGTAGGTGGGTCTCCTAAATGGTAAGAGAACATCGTCGCCCATGAACAACCACGGCATAGTCCAACACTTCAGCGGCATTTTTAAGGCCTCCAATATCCACATTCACTCTGCGAAACACAGTACAAGTACCGTTTCACGCTGAGTTTTCTATGAGCCCGTGATATCACTTCGGACGAGCCGGCCCAATAAGTGCGTTAACATATGTTTCAGCTTGGCTCTCCCGTGGGTGAATTTTTTTACTATCTGTACAAAATGAGTTTGAGGGAGACGAAGAAAATTATAATTTTAAAATAAAATACTTCAATAATGATGTGATATTTTTATTATTGCTGTTAAGTATTATTAATATTCTACGTAACTTTATAAATTGCATTTGGATTTTAATTCAATTAACGTCATATTCTGTAAATATTTATCATAATTGTTAATACTTCATGTTTGTATGATAATTAATTATAATATAATGCTTAATTTTACTACGAATATTTCAATATGTATGTGATTTTAATATATTTAATGCTCTATTTGCCTGACCGACGTGCGATAAGTACAGTTATTAGTGTGTCTAAGCTAAGGTCGTATTAGGTAGAAACAAAAGGTAGTTATTTGAATGGTCGCGGTGGAGTCTTTGTGAAACTTCTGCTACCTTTGAGGCGGTCATTATGGACTCTCGCTGTTTTGTTTTTTTTTCACTTTCTTTGTACTTTGTTCCAAGTTTGTTTAATTGTCGAAGTTGGTGACGGGAAATTGTCGACGCTTTTTTTGACGGGCTAAACGGCTCCCCTCACAGCTGTACATACAGTTTATTCGTTTTGTATGTATATGACCGTTTTCACAATAATTCTTCCACTAATATTGACACATTTACGTGTTTCCCCCTGCTGTGTTATATATGTGACAATATGATTGTCTCTATGATTGTATCCGTTTTGTTTTATCTTTTACGATTTAATGATTATAATTCTTTTTAAATAAAAAGCTGGCCGTCTCGTAACTCGTATGAATCAATATATTGTATGGATGTGATCGGGGAATATAAAATAAATAGGCTTTACAATGCACCGTCTCTGAAAAAGATATTGTTGCGACATTTTTCATATGATATTCAATATACATATTAAGTTTGTACCTTTTCATATTAGTCAAGTTACCTTCAAAATTATTTTTTACTACCAGAATCGAAAAATAATAAGTCGAGAAAGAAAAATTAGGTTTTTTTAAACCATTATATAGCGTTTTTATCTAAGTTTGTCGCACGAAAGCGCAAATAAATTGCCCCTTTGGGCACATAAATTAAAAAATAAATAAAAAAATTCTCTAGTTTAATCTCATAAACTCATATATATTTTTGAATTATTATATTACTTTAATAATTGTTACGGTTCATAATATCAAAGTATCACTTTGATGCAAATGAAATAAGAATATCAAAATGTCGACAGCGTTTTTAAATATGTGTGAACGTTATTTTAACCGTCTCGAAATGAGGGCTAAGTATATACAGTGTTCTCATTGGAGGCACTCACTCGAGTGACATAACAATAAACAATGGAGAACTGCCCACTGGGACGGAAAATATTAATAATGGCTGGGACCAGACCTTAGCCATAATTTTGGGTTATTCGTACTCGAAATGAAGTGTAATGAGGTTAAAAGTGTACGTAAATGAATGGCTGCTTGATAGAGATTTACATTTTATTTGTTCTTAAGTGTTCAATGACTAATCCAAAGAATATTACATCGCAATATATTTGTAAAACACATCGACTTTTTTCGAATTTCATTACAAACAAGTGATCACATTCTACGCCTATCCTGAATACTGATTTTTTTATAGTATAGCGGACAACGGAGTAGGTAGGTCTCCGCCGCCCATGAACAACCGCGCTACAGTCCGCGCATTGGTTGTGTTGCCGGCTTTTTACGACGCTTAAGCGGTTATTATTATTATTACCGCCTCCGACAGGTATTCATGGAAGTCCAAGGGAGAGGCCTATGTCCAGCAGTGGAAGTCTTACAGCTGAAATGATGATGAAGCGGCACTTTTAAGGGCCTCCGATATCCTCACTCACTTGGCGAAACAAGTACCGTTTCATGCAGAGTATTCTGATTGATCCTTTTTTGTCATTTCCCGGGAATTTAAATCCTCATTTTATTAAACCTACACATAAATCTCTTGAAACATCCGTTAAAGTAAGATTTGTTGTGATATCGTAGACTATCGTACAAAAGGTATATTAGTTCTACAAAGTATTTTAACTGACGTGATTTGAATTCTATCTAAAAGGAACTATTAATTACGATGTTTAATCTACAGTAAGAAAATCTTGAAGTGGCGATAAATTATAAATGTTTAAAGCAAAATTTTATCATTTTTTCGGAATAATTTATAGTCCACTTCAATCTGTAATAAAATATCAAAATATCTCGAAAAGGGTGAACAGAAATGAGGTAAGTTAGCTGGGTGTCCATTTCTAGGTAGCGAGTTTCAATTTCCAGTTGAATGGCGCGACAACAAAGCGATCGTTATCACCTATATACATTCTAAGAGGTTTTCACAACTTCAACGGCGGGCGAGTGGATCGCAGTTGTTACTTTGTATTTTACTTAAGAAGTTGTAATCAAGGCGTGCACAAATAATTTATTACGTGCACGCCCTTGATACGAACCTTATTCTAAACAATATGGTGACTACTTTATCCTTCTGTATTTATTAAAGTAATTTAATTATAAACTTTAAGTAGTTTGATTTATTGTCTCTATAATATTCACTTCATAATTTGCAATAGATATTCTTTGGAAACATCTTGAATATATATTTTAATCAATCTTTTCTTTATTGTATACAGGTATGGAAGATGTTATAAAAGCGACAATATATTTTTTACGGTACAGCGGATAACGGAGCAGGTGGGTCTCCTACATATATGGTAATAGAAGACTGTCGCCCATCTACAACCGCACCTCAGTCCTCACATTGGTTGTGTTGCCGCTTAAGCGGCAATCTTAAGGGTCTCCGAAATTGTCACTTACTCACCGAAACACAGTAGAAGTACCGTTTCAAGTACAGCTACCAATTTACGCTGAGTATTCTGTGAGCCTGTGGTATAACATCGGACGAGTCGGTCCAATTAGTACGTCAGCATATTATGCTTCAACATGTCTCTTCTACATAATATCATATTATGTGGAATTATATTATTATATATAATTCATAGATAATTATTTCATAATATAGTTATATATACCAAAAATGTTTTCAAATAACATGTATTTTACATTACAAATTGTTTTTAAAGATAATAGTTTTGATCTACGAGTAGACTAGAACGGTATGAGATAAGTAATTCACCAGTGTTCGATATAGATTGTGAGCATTTCGCCTGGGAGGATAGAACGCTAATTGACAAGAGATAGAAGGCTCGCGATATTACTACGTGAAAGGAAAGTTGAAATGTGTCAAGGGAATCGCTGAGTGCTACAATATTACTCTCATACACCTCTTATTGGTATATAGATAATAATGTTGAAACGAATACTCCGAAATATCCTAAATGCGTGGAAGTCAGAAGCGTTCGCTTTATAGCGCTATGAAAGCAATAGGGCCTCGTAGCTTTGCGACCTTCTACGCCTACTACGTAGCGAGAGATATCAGGTTCAACTCCCGGTTCAAATAAAAAATTAAAATCGAATTTATAATTTATTCTGTTTTTTCTCATACCACGAGCTCAAAGAAAACCAGAATGAAGAAGTACTTGTGTCTTGTGTTTCACTAAGTGAATGAGATATCGGCGGCCCGTGAAATTATACGCCGCTCAAGCCGTATAAAAAGCCGGCAACATAAACAAAACATGGTTTGTGGCTCGGTTTTCGATCAATTACTATAGAAGAGACCTGCCTGTTTCGTGCCCGCTATACAATAATAATAATAATTCAGTATAAATAATTTTGTAAAAAATATTTTTTTTAAAATAATAGGATGGGTAATAACCCATTATTGGTAGGCATATAACTTACTAATGCCGAAAAGAGGCAGCTGCTGGCCGACCAGATCCAGACGCAGAGGAACCTGCAGAAACTGCTGGACTTCATCAG
>DWCF01006742.1:0-11859 GCA_018230265.1 Delias oraia | reverse complement strand
CGCGACCTTCGTTAGATCGTCTTTCCATCGTGTGGCGGGACGTCCCACTCTGCGTTTTCCGGTGCGCGGTCGCCACCTTTATCTTATTAAGGATATTGTATTAAATTTATTGGATGTATGTGTATTAAATAGGTTAAGTTTCCATTACATAGCGAACCTGGTAGGCGGATCTACCAACAAGGTAACGATCACCCATGAACAGCTGAGCAATATTCCGCGCATTGATTATACTGTTAGCATTTTATCCAAATACGATTTCTGGTATTTTATGAGCCCGTTGCATGCTTTCGGAGGCTATGGAGATATAATTCCGCATGTCTCTCCCACTTATAAGAAATATAATGTTAAGACCACCGGCCACTGTTAATTCAAATCAAATCATTTATTTAAAACAGTTGTTGACGTCCAAAGGCAGTATACTTATGACTCGGAAACGCCCAAGGCGCTACTGCAGATGAAACGGCATCAAATTGCACGAATTTTCAATGACGCAACTTTTAGGTAATGTATTGTTATTATTATTTTATGTGAATCCCTCCCGAAATGCATATAAATTTACAATTAAGCAGCCTCGTGCCTTAATGGTTTTAGAAGTGTACCATGCAGCGAGAGGAATCGGGTTCAAATCCCGGTACGGAAAATTATAATTTAATTTATAATTTATTCGGTATCTAGAAGGGCTTAACAGTGGCTGGGCGAGTGTCTTAATACTGTCGCACCCGTGGAAGAGCCTCGTCCGAAGTGATACCGCGGGCTGACAGAATAACTAGCGTGAAACGGTACTTGTATTGTGTTTCGCAGAGTGAGTGATTATATCGGAGGCCCTAAAAATGACGCTTATGTGGCGTAAAAAGTCGAAAACACGACCATTGAGCGGACTGTGGCGTGGTTGTTCATGAGCGGCGGTATACTCTTACCATATAAGAGACCTACCTGCTCCATTGTCAGCTATATAATAACAACAAAATTATAAATTCTATTTCGCCCTGGAATTCCACTCGTGACATCACGGTAGCTTACAAAACTTATCAGCCGAGGTTCTTAGATTTGTTTATTACCAAAATAATTTATCGTTTGATAAAATTCCATTCCAGGTGGCAAGTGTATATAGTATAAAAAGCTACATTCTTTCGTACGCGCAATTCATAACCTTTAACCTTGCCAATAATACGTATTCTAATATCAAAAAGTTACAGCGATTCCCTCTTACCGAACAATGAACATTTACCTTGAGGCAGTTATGATTTGGTAACTGTAGCGATGAAACGTAATGCGACGATATATGCTGAGCGTGGCACCTCAATGAGTGACGTCACTAGCCGCTTTTCGAGCCAATGACGAAACCACTTTCTTTACGTTCTTGGACGTGCGAGAAGCCGGACAGATCGCTCATGGCCCAGATATCGAACAACTTTCGTTCAGACTTTCGTACCGACATTTTTTAGGGTTCTCTGCCTCAGTGCCTGCACGATTTCTCCCGATCCATAAACAAAGCTCCTTGAATTATTAAGCACCACAATGCATCGTTAAATGTTATTACATTGTCATGGAACAGTAAAATATTAAGGTTAAATCTTAATATGCCGTGTAAATATGCCTAATTTTTTTTCAATACACATGTTAAATACAAAAGTAACAAAATATTTTTATCGCATACGAATAATATGTAGAAAACGTACACGAAGATCGTCTTCGTTTATACGAACACGACTGCGCTGCCGGCCTTTTAAAGAGAACGCCCATAACATAAAGGTCACTATATAATAAAATGATGATTCTATGGAGCGGTAAATAATCGAGAAATAAAAAAATATATCTATGTAAAGAATCAACTAAAAAGACTCGCTCTTGGCTAATATTTAAATAAATGCCTATGAATACATTATCAGACTTTAGTGGCGCGATTTTCTTACTTTAATATTAAAATTTGTTGATGAACAATTTTAGCATAATCCGCCATATTATGTTAGGTTTCTCAGTTTATGTAATGTAAAAGTTTTTCTTGATACCCTTCAATAGTTGCAAATGTGGCTCTTTGCTTCTTTATTTTCATTGTGAAGATGCAATACTTTGAAAAATTAAAATCTATAAAGTTACCCGTGGGAGAGCCATGCTGAAGCACATGCGGGCATCCCCACTAAATGGGTCGGCTGGAAGTGACACGTGCTCAAAGAATACTCGGCGTGAAATAGTAGTTGTACTTGAAACGGAGCCTCTACTTTGTTTGAACTGAGTGAGTGAGGATATAGCCTTTAAAAAAGCCGCTTAAGCGGCGTAAAAAACCGGCAACACAACCAATGCGCGGACTGTGACGCGGTTTTCCAAGAGCTGCGGAGTTCTCTTACCATATACGAGACCCGCCTGCTCCGATGTCCGCTATACTATAAAAATATAATAAAAAATATCCAACGTTGAAAAATTGATTGTTTTTATCTTCAGAGTCTTATATAACGAACTATTTACGTATACGATTTACGAACGTTTAGTAATCATTTCTAATAACATTGCAATATTATGTAGAAACGCTAAATAAGTTTATAATAATTAAATTCCGGTGTTTGTATGAAATTGTAGAGACTTAAGTGTTCGTTTCCTACAAATTGCAATAGTTATATGTTTTATTGCAACTAGTAAGGCGTGGGCTTGTTATGTAAAATGTATTATCTGACTTCTAGCATCGGCATATTACACATGCGATAAAATAAAGCTTCTTTTACGGGTAGTATTGGGTTATAAAATCTTTATTTGGCATAAATCAGCACTGGGTAGAACAATTGTAATAATATTATAAATGCGAAAGTATGTAAGTATGAATGAATATTTGTTAATCTTACACGTATAAACTATTTAACGGATTATAATGAAAGTTTGTAATAATATATTCAACACCAGAATAACACATAAGCTATGATTTATAATGATATTGTGTGATATGGCTAAAATATAATAAAAAATGGCACGGAAGTCAGACGCGGTAAGTGGCGTTCCGACACGTAATTTTTAAATCAAAAGATAGTGAATCGTCCTACCCGGTACTTTACTAGCCAATTTACATTAAATCATTGTAAATTATACCCCATGTCTGTATCAAACCATATTCTAAAATTTCATCAAAATACGATCACTAGTTTTTGTGTGAAAGTGTACCAAACATACATTCAAACGAACTTTCGGGATTATTCGGGATATTACATTAGAAAGATAACACAGCATCAACAAAACATTATTATCCTAGTTTAGAGATAACGTATCAAGTAAATATTACAGATTTATTTTTATCAGATTATTTTTATATAACCATATTTATTGAGTGATACTGATTGAAACATGTAGATGGTAGTTAAGTTATCAGAAAATTCTTCAAAACATGCAGATTTTTTGTAGAATATTTGTGATTTTGCTGAAGCATATACGGACAGACTAAATGGGTTGGCTCGTACGAAGTGATACCACAGGCTTACAGAATGCTCAATTTGAAACGGTACTTGTAGTGTGTTTCGCTGAGTGAGGATATCAAAGGCCTATAAAATCGCAGCTTAAGTGGCGTAAAAAGTCGGCAACACAATCAATGCGCGGACTGTGGTGCGGTTGACCATGGGCGGCGGTGTTTTCTTACCATATAAGAGACCCATCTGCACCGTTGTCCGCTATATTATCGAATTGTCAATATATTTTCAATTATTATAGCTGGTATTATAGAATGATTGTAGAATGGTTTAGCTGCAATAATTATTTTTTTAATTACTGCTTTTGCGACGCGTTGCGGCACGGTTATCCACTGTGGAGATCTGTAACCATTAAGTGACGCGTCTGTCCTTTTTTTACATAATAAAAAAAAATATGTTTTAAAGATTGTGTAGGTATTGAAACAAGCAATACTTTATAATATTAGGATACGAATAATAGAAAACCCAGTGTTTTTTTTACAAAAATCGATGGGCAAACGATAACGCTCACCTAGGATAAGAACAATGCCCATGGACACTGTTAGCCTTAGTAAGCCCACATAGGTGCATTGTCTAGAAGCCTTGCTCACTCAATTTTAGTAAACATTATAATCTGACATACGACACTATGTGATTAAATATATAATTCAATAAATATGAATCATTAATAATAATTTAATTAATTGGCAATAAACTTTATGTGCAATTACATGACGGTGGTCGCAATTCTGGAGATTCAAAACCGTAAGAGAGCTGTAAAACTTGTCGTTTATCACTTATCACGCGTTTGTCTTATAGAAACTGGTTTATATTTAACTTGAGATCCATTTTCAACACCTGTCAATACTCTGTCTTATTTGGAGAGAACTTTTACCACCCCTGTACATACTTTCATATCATCCCTATTCTTATTTTTGCTTTTATTTTTAATAAAACAATAACATGAATTTAATTTATGTTATTATTTTATTTACAGGGTTTTTTTTTCGTATTGCGGACAAAGAAGCAGGTGGATCTCCTATATGGTAAGAGAACACCGCCGCCCATGGATAACAGCACCTTAGTCCGCGCGATGGTTGTGTTGTCGGCTTTATACGACGCTTAAGCAGCATATTTGAGGTCCTCCGAAACACAGTACAAGTACCGTTTCACGTTGAGTATTCTACGAGCAAAGCAATCCCACATATTTTAAAAATATGTGGGATTCAACGATTCAAGCAAATTTAAATTTCTTCATAATATAAATATAGATTTTGTTATATAAATTTCACAACTCAACACTGAGAATTCGCTCAACGGATCCAATTTCAATAAACTTATCACGTAATACCATTATTGTCTATTTGAACATTCGTTACATGAAACAAAATATCATTGTAGACATTCTGCGTAGAAAGTGACCAATAAAAACCGAAAACCTACAAAATGTCTGAATAAATGATTCACACTCGCTGGGAAAAATTGGAACTTCAATGGAGATTTTTGTTCCTCTGTGCCGAGATACAAAATCACAAATACAACTATTATTTATGCGTTTCTGTTCCTTTAAACAGTCTGTTATTTGCTGATTTTAAATCTCTGGCTAAATAAAGTATCGCAATGTGGGGCTACGGATGCGATCCGGTTTTTGTAATCCGGTGAGCAAGGTATTCTTAAATGATCTCTCATGGTTAGAAGATAAGCGCATCTTTAGAATGAGCAGCCATTTCCTATGCTTTGGATATTTCTCAGTACAACCAAGTTTCCTCCATCAGGTTAATAATAAAATTATAACACGAAGAGCATACATCATGCAGTATCCGCACCATTAAATGGATTATTGGCTAAGCTTAAATTTAACTTCCCAAGATTTCGTGTGTCTCAATTCTCACACCTCCATTGTAATACTTCGCTAACTATGAATGTTAACTTACGAAATTTCATAACTTCTTTTGTGTGAAGGAAGTAAACGTGCGAAAAAATACACTTGTAATGACATTTTATGTTAAATGAGTGTAGATATGTAATTACTTTCAATTTTAATCCAGACTACTGTGATATTAACTAGAGACAATGCATAATGTGAAGCAGTATTCTGTGATACCACAGGCTCACATAATACTTCACGTGATACGGTACTTGTATATTTGTGGTATCTGTATTTCGCTGAGTGAGTGACGATATCGGAGTCCCTAAAAATGCCGCTTGAGTGGCGTAAACAGCCGGCAACACAGCAAGCGCGGAGTGTGGCGCGGTTGTTCATGGGCGGCTGTGTTCGATTCCCGATCCGAGCAATTATAATTTTATTTATAATTTATTCGGTTTCTGGAAGGGCTTGTAAATGGCCGGGCGAGTGTCTTAACACTGTTGCATCCGTGAGAGAGTCATGTTGAAGCATATGCTGACGCTGTAAATGATGGCTGTAAGTGACGGCTCGTCTGAAGTGATACCACGAGCTCACAGAAAACTCAGCGTAAAGCCGTGTTCTACTGTGTATCGCTGGCTGAGGCCCTTAAAAACTAGCAACACAACCAATGCTCTAAATGTGGCGCGGTTGTCCATGAGCGGTTCTTTCTTACCATATTGGATACCGACCTGCTCCGTTGTCCAGTATACCATAACAAAATAATTTTAATAAGTAAGTCAGTACGATAAAACGCCAATTTCATATGTAAAGCCTTAATAGAATCGTTTTAATTCTATATTTTGATGCAAATTTCCGTTTTTTCCTATTGCAAGCGTATAAGTAGTAACCCAAATATATATGAACTAGTTTGCAGGACTTGTTAGTTGACAGTGGGCGCATGTAATTATTGTATTAATTTAAAAAAAACTATTGTTATGATTGTTATGAATTATATTTTGGCAAAATCGTTTAATATGGCTAAATATAACAAACATTAAACAGACCGTAACAACACGTGCGAGATCTAGAAAATTACTAAGCATTTATTTATGTCGCGTTTGCGTCAAGCTACATCCATTAGTTAAGGAGAAATGTAACAGCCAAATACGATCATCTTGTTATCGCCTAAAGATTACACATAATTAATTATTATCTTAGAGGCAAAATTAACAAACAGATGACACAAATATTTTATTATGAGCCTTAAAAAATGTTTATAGTATTTATTGACACATATTATTTTTTATTGTTTTTTATATTATATAGGTTAAAGTGTTATGAATATTATCATTAATTTCTAATAGGCACGTTATGCAAGTCAATTTATAATAGTAAAGCTACTATTGGTTCGGTAGATATACCTCTACGAGAAGAACCAACCAGAAACTCATAGGGTTTGATTTTTTTTATTCAGAAGCTTTCATGCATCTTTCTATGTCAATACATAGCTTATTAACCAATATTTATTTTAAAACAAGCTGTCTTGATTAAATTATTACTAGATAAAGTATTTTTTAAAATATGTATCTTGGTATCAATTATAGAAGTTTTCTTAATTATTTATTTACTTTATTAAGTATATATATATATTTATTTATTTAGAACAAGCAAAATGGGTACGGTTATAAAAAGTATATTTTCAAGAAATCTACATAATATACAGTTACAAAGTTTATTTATAATGCAAAATACATAATTTATAAAATCGTGCTAAAGTAACTGAGCTAATTTCTACCTTCGTAGTCCGAGAAAAACCTGTTTTGGATGTATAGAAACAAGATGATTTTTGATACAAATATATGCGTTTATTGCATTCTGAATATGATATTAAATTTTTATTTTGCATTATTTTATATAATATCTGATGTTTGTAAAGTATGTATCCGTCAAAAGGCTTTATTCGTATCAAAAATGTCATTCTTATGGAATTATAAAGTTAATGGTAGATTCACGGTGCAAACAATGAGATAATGAAATGATTGTTCATACGGCCTACAAAAACAGAAGTGGCTACACTATCTTAATACAATGTGACAAAACTTGGGCTAGGGAACCATTGAGCAACACATTACGTAACCAAGAATTTCATTGCCACTAAATTCAGTAATTGTTGCGGCACAGTTATCGCTCTGGTTGCCTTTCAATGTTTAAGCGAAACAAATATATCTTATTATAAGTCTTAACTAAGAATGTTGCACAAATATTCTCAATGTAATATGCATGTCTCAAAATATCAATTTTGTATAAAAGTATTCCCACCACATTGAATAAACAAATGCATAGCATAAAATATAATTTTATATAAATTTACTTGTGTACTCATCTATGTGTAGGTCACTTGTAACCTAATTCAGTTCTTTGTGTAGAATAATAACAATTTTCTTTAGCAATCAAATCATTGCTGGGATCATATAGGTAATATGGGTGAGCCATGTTGAAACATATGCTGTGCAAGAGGATACCGGACAACCATTATATTAAACCGTTTAAGTGGCATAAAAAAGTCCATAAAACAACCAAAGTGCGGACAATCCTCCTATGGCTTGTTATCCGCTATGTATTAAAAAAGCAAAGCTTCGCTAATTCTTACATAAATAAGGTAGCTTGAAAAGATAAAACAAAGAGTTGTAGGCCCGCATATAAAATAAAGAAACTACCTTAAGGCCTTGGAGATGCGCCTCTGAGCTGTGTTCGACTTTTGATACGAAGAAGCCAGTGGCGTACTCTCTCCCACCGCGCAGAGAGAATCCGAAGGCCGGCGCAGCTCTGCGCGGTCGCAGCAGACGGACGACCCGGACGCGCCTCTCCGCCACCCCGGAGAGATCGCCCCGGGAACCGGAGGTAGGCGTCGTTGATGATGACGTAGCATACATCGCCGCTCTGAAATTTTACATTGCCTAGTTATAAAAAGAAAACCACATTATTGAAAAAGTATAAGAGACCGAATCAATTATATTATAATTGTCAGGACCGCGATTACAGTCCAATACCTTTCGCTTCGTGGTAGGCTTATTAAACCATTTAGCTAAAATACCTTGGCTCGAAAGGCTTTTTGATAATTAACGGGGCGGAAACGAGCAGAAGGCTCACTTAAGATACATGGTCCACAACTGACGGATGCTCTGAGCCTTAGGTGAGCTACGAGCGTGATACCAGCCTTCATGCTAATTTTTAAAGGGGGTACCTACATGTTAAAAAATCATATAAATAAATATCCTTGCAGGTAGCTTGGTAGGTAGCACCACTACAGAGTGGTGGTACGCGGCATAAAATCCTTTAAAATCGTTAATATAAATCCTGGAATCCACTGTTAATAAAGGAGTCCTTTAAAATCACTAGAATCTATCATAAAAGAAAGTCTATAATCGCACTGCCGGTTACATCACGAACTACTCATTCGCACTAAAAAGATATCAAATTTTTTAATTATCCATTCATAACATCTGAATTAAAACGAAATGTTTAGCAATGTCTTCCGTTTGGTCCCATTTCAATTGTATGTTTGGTCAAATGAATTATAAAATAATGATACATTGTGACGTAACAGATGTAGGTAATACATGCCCTCGTTTTTTATTATATATTATGTATAAAATACATGAATTTTCAAATTCAAAACGACTCGATTTTTATAAACATTTGGGTGCAGGTAGATCTGAGAATCAGTCGTTTATTTTTCATACTCCTAAATGTTAAAGATGGTCCAACTAAAATTAATCAGTTATGATATGGCATTAATCTCTTAAAACTTATACCTTAATAATTTATATGGCGGAGCAACATTTGCTTAGATCAGTTAGTTATCTAAACATAAACTTAACTTATAGAATTATCTCTTACATGTAATTAGTACAAAAAACTATAGGTACCTGAAAGTAAAACTTCACAAGCCTACGTAATGTATGTACATTTTTTACCTCCAACAAAAAAGATTTCAAAGCATTATCAGTTCACGCTGATTAAAAAAAATAACTAAATTATGAATGCTGAATAAATATAATGATGAATAATAAAAAATAAATATGCTTCTTTCTCGATAAAAGTATAAATTATTTATAAACTTTATCAGTGGCAATGCTAACACTATATTATACTCTGTTATAATGGTATTAGCCCGCTAAACTGTATTCTATCCGGAATTAGCATTAAATCAGAAGCCATCCATGCAAGTGACCGACCCGTTACGGTATTTATTATAGTCTACAATTTGAATGATATTATAAATACTTAAAAACTTTAGAATAAAATATAATGCACATAATATTCATTTAGCATCGGATAGAATATCCATATCGACTCGGAACTTAGTTATTCTTATAGAATATATATCTTATAGAATATATATCTTATAGAATATAGAGATATTTCTTTTGTTATTTATAACATCACATTACAAAATCACAGGAATTACAATATATCTCATATGCAAAGTTAACTTAAGTAGCCCTTTAGGAATTCATTTTCACGCTGATGTTTTTTTATTATATAGTGAACAACGGAGCAAGTGGGTCTCCTATATGGTAAGAGAACACCACTGCCGTTCGCGCATTGGTTGTGTCGCCGGCTTTTTACGCCGCATGATCGGTATACTTAGCTGGCGTCCGGTATCCTCACGCACTCTGCGAAATTATCTCTGTGAATTTTATGTAAAAACGAGATAAAACTAAGAAGATTAAACCGCTTAAAAACTTGAAAAAAGTCTATAAGTGAAGTATCAATAACGGTATCCACATAAAATGTCTAGGAATAGGAGGTATGTTAGTGATGATTATAACTTAATGTATAATTCATCTCGTCGGCTGGGAACCGTTCTACGGAGTTATTTACGAAACACGTTCGCGGAAGAGTGTCCTAATAAGACGAATTACATAAGGTAAATGTACCTTCGTATCTCACAACAGTTAATAACAGCGACACCCCTTATATTTTAAGGGGAAAAACTTCAACACTGACATAATGACATCAAAATTATATTGCTCCTGTAGTAAGAAAAAAATACTTATTTTTAATCACTCACTAATTATAAATTTAAAATCTAGAATAAATTGTTTTTATAATAATTGTATAAAGGACAACGAAGCAAGCAGGTCTCCATAGTAAGAGATCACCAAGAACTACACCTCAATCACCCCAATCGTTTTGGTTGTGTTGCCGGCTTTATACTCCGCTTGAGCGGTATAATTTCAAAGGCCTCCGATATACACTTACTGAGGGAGGCCATACTTACTTAGTGAGGATATCGAAACATATTACAAGATCTGTTTCACATAGTTATACTGTGAGCCCGTGGTATCATTTTGGACGAGATTGACGAATTTTTGCATCAAATTGCTGCATGACTCTCCCACGAGAAATAGGGTTAAGACACTCACCCGGCCACTATCAACATCTTATAAAGACTTAATAAAATATACATTTTGTACAGAACGGGGATTGAACTCGCTACCTTAACTTTACTGCAACTTACAAGACCGCTCTACGACGACACACTTAAAATCAACTAGAGATATTTAAATCTGTATAATTATTCTGTAAGTATGGCCATTAAAAATAACGGTTTACCATGGTTTTACTCTATTTCCTTGACATTACAATAACCTATTGACAGGTTACTCGTTAAAGGTCAAGTGAGCGTCATTGTTCTCGTGATTTGGTAATTATTAAGTACCTTAGGAATATACTTTTAATATATTTTAATAATTAATGAATTTACTTATTTACAACACAAAATCCATATCGCGAGAGTGACATTTTAAATTTTGTTTTACGTTAAGCAACGTTTATAGGTAAAACATTAAAAATATTAATCTCGTAATATTCATAGGAAACTAATGTTTCAGGCTACAGCGTTGAATTTTAAGTGTAGTACATATCTTAGTTCCCGCAACCGCAACAATTCAGAAAGTACCTGGAAGAATATCTGAATATTCTGGGATCACAGAATGGGGTACTTATATTGTGTTTCGCAGAGTGAGGATATAGGAGACCCTTAACAATGCCGCTTATGTGACGTAAAAAGCCGGCAACACAACCAATGTGCGAACTGTAGCGCGGTTGTCCATGGGCGGCGGTGTTCTCTTACCATATAGAAGATCCACCTGCTCCGTTGTCCGCTATACTATAAAAAAAAGTATTGCATAGATATAATAAAAAGGTAATAAACCTCAGATGATAGCCGTGCGGGTCAGCAGCTGCTGACATGAGAATGGAAATATCATCGGAATGGTAACCTAAACCACAAAGTAGTATGAGGTTTTTATTAATATAAAATAATAAAACTTATTCCCCAACGTATTCACCAGACCTGACATTTTGTGACTATTCGTATTGTCTAACTGAAGAGATCCATGAAAGAAAGACGCTGTGCCACGATTGAAGAGATAAAGACAGCGTTAAAAGAAGAGCTGAACAATATTACCAAAATTGATTTTTCAATGATGTTTTTCAGTTTGAGGATTGAAAAAATTTCAAGAGGACAAAAAAATATTCATGAATATTTTAAAAACCACAATAATATCGATAAGTTTT
>DWCF01006741.1:0-11859 GCA_018230265.1 Delias oraia | reverse complement strand
AAATAAAATTGAGAATTTTTAATATATAAAAATTGTGTCTATTAGGTACTGTAATAGCATTTAATGAACAAACATTAATTCTGTTTATATACCAAGCTTATATGGCGGTAGTTATGTTAAAAATATAAATTAAAAATTAACAAAACTACCAAAATACAGCCGTACGGGGTATTGGTCAAACCAATATTCTTTTTTAGATTAAGAAATTTAAGTAATTTTTCAGATATTCAGATATTTTTCAGATCAACTAATTAACTAGAAAAAAAGAAAAATTCAAAATGTACCATGTACAGATACCTTAAATACACTCCTCATTTTATGAATTGGTTATTAAAATACTAAATTATCTAACCATGTTTAAAACAGCATTGATAAGTAGTATTCGTAGAAATATCGTTAAAAGCAGTAGTCATACAATCTACTCACTTGGTATAAGCGGTCCGCCGGATCTTTTCGGCGTGCCTTTTTTACGTTCAGAGACTACCGCTGCCCATGGACAACCGCGCCACAATCAACAGTTTAACAGTACAAGTACTGTTTCGCGCTCAGTATTCTATGAGCCATTTGTATCACGACGATTCTATACCACGGCTAAGACAGTGTTGAAACTCGCCCGGCTACTGTCAAGCCCACCTATAGATAGAATAAATTGTAAATTGTTACTCAGACCGGAGATCGTACGTGACAGGTCTCACTTTATGGTAGGCTTATAAAACCATTTAGCCATAGGACTGTCAAAGGAATGATTTGTCAGTTTTAGGTCCCTAGATAAAAAGGATTAAAATTAGTAAAATTGCGTTAAAATTCACCACAACACTTACTAATAAAATCAAAACAGCAGGTACTATAAAAATCTATGGTGAATCTATTTTAACTAAAGGGATATACGGACATTGCCTGGGGCGATATTTCGATCGAGATTTCGCGCTATTCCGCATCTGCGAACAAGGTGAAGGAAACGACACATCTGCATGTGTTTTTGAGTTATTGTATTGTCAAAGAATATTTTTGTGCATTTTGTCGATCATATCCGGAGTACTGTAGGGTACTTTGCTGATACAAGATAAAGCCTTTATAATGTACACTTTGTAGAAGGGTGATACTATGATAATATATTTATTACGTATTATATAACATATATACTGCATACATATTTTTATTATTTCTGAGCCTCTGATACGTCAGCATGGTTTTTCCATGGGTAGGTCAGTACCTATAAAGACTCTCGCCCGACGATCGAGCCCTTCCAAAGATCGAATAAATTATAATTATTTATTGAAACCAGGGATTCAAACCCGGCACATACCTCACGATTCGTGCTAGAGTTTTAAGACCATTTAGCTAAGAGGTTATGAAATGAGTTTTCAGAAAATAATTCTAAATACAAAACAGGCGATTTTAATAAAACACTTTGAAGAATTATTAGTTCCTCGGTGACTTTTTATATAGTAAATCGCACCAGTGTAAAATTCTTCCAGAGAGCAAATAATTTATAAATGTCGTTATTTTGATCGGGGTTCGAACTCAATACCCTTCATGGTAGGCTGCTTAAGCCGAGGGTCGTCGATAGAAAATATTGCGAACCCAAACGATGGTATCAAAGTGAATATACTTTTATTACACAATTTATAAACAGAACATCATTTACATACATACATGAACGGAGCACAGGTGCATGAAAAAACGTTGAACGGAACTTGGCAAAATAAAAACTGAACCTTACCGAGTAGGTACTTGATACTTTTGAATTTACGCCGCCGTAATCATACTATGGAGTTGTGTTGTGATGGTTTTTTTAAAGACAGATGCTTGGATATAATAAAAGAGAACCTCGCAGCTAAATGGTTTTATAAGTCTATGGAGCGAGAGGTATGGAGTTCGAATCCCGCTCCAGATAATTATAATTTAAAATATTCGGTCTCTGGAAGGGTTTGACAGTGGCCCGGCGAGTGTCTCAATAAGGTCACACGTGGGTGAGCCATGCTGAAGCGTATGCTGTTGTACTAATTGAGCCGACTCTTCCGAAATGATACGGGCTCATAGAATACTCAACATGAATCGGTTGTTGTACTTGAAACGGTGCTTCTACTATGTTTCGTTAAGTGAGTGGGGATATCGGAGGTTTTAAAAAGCAATATAACCAATGCGTGGATTGTGGCGCGGTTGTGTTGGGCGGCGGTGTTCTCTTACCATATAGGATACATATCTTCTCCGTTCTCCGTCTTCTCCGTAACATAGGAGAGCCTCATATGTATTCGCATACGTAATAGAATCAGTCAAATAAACTCAATAAAGCCTAGAATATTGCAATGATGAATCCGACCCCGTATCCTTTCAATTTATTTTCTTATAAAATTGACTACTATTCACTGTGTGAACTGCATTTTACACAATCAATTTTCAAACACTACATGACTGATCATATGATATAATGATAACTAGTTTTGGCCTATATAAAATGGCCAGCAACGTATCCGCGGCCCAGCGGCTAGGGACTTCAAGCAGCGTAGAACAACTTATACCATATATTTATAAATTATTATTAATTATTAATAATTTAATAGAGACGTCTTAGTTTTATTATTATAATGAACTTCTATAATTATTACGTCCTAATTTATTTCATTTTGCAAGGATAAAATTAGTTCAAATTAGGTTTTAGCTGCAATCTCTTACCATAGAGATGACTTGCCAGCTCCGTTACCTGGTATACCATAGAAAAATATGGGAAAGATTAAATAAAAGTTAGGCTAAGATCATCTCAATGTCTTTTTTGTCCGTAAGCACTTTGATGTGTGTTGTAGAAAAAACTTGCATTTGCATGTCGATCCCCAATGAATTTATAGTTATTGCCAAAAGATTTATTATCATTCTTAAAATAAGTAAAAAATCACAAAATGCCCGCATATTTAAAATTCAAATTTCAATTGTTTTGTTCCGATATTGAGACACTTTTGACATTCGGCGACATTTGCATTTCGGTCATGTATTGTGTCGCTTGTAAGTAACAATCATACAAATATTCATTTATTATGCATTAATTCTTCATTTATACATGGCAAATCTAGTTTTATAAGTTTATCCGTATAAACTCCATATTTGTCGTTCCATAACTGAGCGGTTTTAAAGCATTTTGTGCTGGGCAGCATCACTCTGTGGAATCAGTTTTCTGTACAGGTATTTCAAATCGACTTGAGAACTTTAAAAAAATAGCAAAGCTCCCGTAGTCCTACAAAGACTAGGGGTGTCCATGGGCGTAGCATCGAATATCCTAGATGAGTCTCTTGCTCGCATGTCACTGTTTCCATTAAAAAATACAATTTTAGTACTCACATTCTTAGTAAGATATAAATTAATTAATAACTTAGTATATTTCATATTGAGTGCGAAACGATACTATAGTTCTGGCCATCGTCTGCAAGTATTATTCTCAGCTCTGGGTGGGAGTTTTCCAATATAAGCTTGTTCCTTTACATCGCAATTAGCATAGAGCGGGTCGAATCATCAACGACCAGATCCTTACCGATCATCTTGAATCTTTGGCGTTGCGTCAGAAAATGCTAAGGGAAACGATATTTCTATGAAAACTTCCTTCCTTGAAAATACTTTGCTGTTAACATAAAATTAATAAATTTATTCTCAGAGTTTTTTACAATTGTTATTTAATATATAACAATAGAAATACCTAGAATTTTGTATTTTTTTGGTATGGCGGACAACAGAACAGGTGGGTATCCTATATGATAAGACGCCGCCCATAGACAACCGTGCCACAGTCCAAACATTGGTTGTGTTACCGGCTTTTATTACGCCACTTAAGCGATATTTTTAAGGGCCTCCGATATCCTCACTCACTCAACGAAACACGGTAGAGGCACTATATTGTAGAGTATTCTGTGAGATCGTGATATTACTTCTGATGAGCCGGCCCATTTAGTGCGTCCGCATATGTTTCAGCATGGCTTTCCCACGGGTGTGACAGTATTAAGACACTTGCTCGGCCACTGTCAAGCCCTTCCAGAGACCGAATAAATGAAATTATAATTTGTCCGGACCTATTTCGAACCTGATACCTCTCGCTTCATGGTAGACTTATTAAATCATTTAGCTATGAGGCTCTCAGAATATATAACAACTTAGATAGTATGAAATACTATAGATATATTTTTATTTTAATTTCAAGTAATCAAGAAGCCGTTTTTCAAACAATCCTTCTCTATTATAAAATTGTAGCGTCTTAAAAATCAACGATACTAAACCCTATCACCTGAAAAAGCCATTAAGTTTAAAAGCGTCATTAAGCTTTTTTAACCATTCTCTCGGACAGCTTCACCCCGGTCACTTTTCATAATTACCAACCCGACAAGATGTAACAGTCAAAACTCATTTTAGAATCTAATTTTTAACGTTTTCCCTTCCGTTTTCGAATTTGTTCTTTTTTAAAATTACTACTTGTTTTGCACTTGGCAGGACGAAGTTGTATTTGCCGCTTTAACGTTTCGAAATGAAGTATGCGATACTTTCTAAATTGAATAAAATATATTGTTTAACTGGCATACAAAACTATTACATATTATTATAAAGCTTGTGTGGATTGATGGATGTTTGTTACTCTTTCACGTAAAAACTGCTGAACAGATTTTAATGAGACTGCAATAGTATTGTACATAAATCAGAATAATACTGCCTATTCTTTTATGTAAATTGACCGAAACGAAATAATAATTGTCACAGCTAATAAGTATTATTTGATTTTATTACTCTTATTTATCACTCGTTGGAGAGTGAGGATATCGGAGGCTCTTGAATTAGTGGTTTAAAAAGCCGGCAACACAAGCGCGGATTCTGGCGCGGTTGTCTATGGACGGCGGTGTGATCTTACTATATAAGAGGCCCACCTCATTTGTCCGATATACCATAAAAAATACTTCTAAACGTATTTATAATTCCTATTTGGCTACCAACAGATACCTATAACAAGATAGTGATCGAAAAAAATCTCATTAAAATCCAAATTCTACTTGAGGAAGGGTTTATTCGCATAACTCATGCCGAGCGAATGTTTTTTGGGCGAAACTTGCAAAATTTATTAAGCAATTAGTGGTGCGCTTCTTACGGGACATTAGAAAACTTTCTTATTGCACATAAAAAACTGCTTTTTTTTTAACACCTGCTCGCTACTGAATATTTGAATATACAGACGGTATTTAAATATTTATAAAGTAACGTTTTATTGGTTGGTATTTTGTTAGATACTGAGATTTTTAACTTTATGTATTCACGGGAGAGACATACTGAAGAATATGACACACTAATTTGAGCCGACTCGTCGGATGTGATACCACGGGCCAACTACGGGCCCGTGGTTAGATACATATAATATATCGCGTATTTAGGCGGAGATTGTGGCGCTCTCCATGAGCCACGGTTATATCTTATCATAGAAGCTATGCTCCAATTCTTGTTTTACTTACTTTTAATAAGTTAATTAAAAACTATAAAATAAATTTAACTTGTAACTTTCACACATGTATCTCACAGAATACTCAGTGAAACGGGACCTGTATCCAATGTGTTTCACTGAGTGAAAAACCGGCAGTAAAAATACATCAATTTACGGACTGTAGCGAGGTTGTCCATGGGTGGATTCTCTTACCATACAGGAGATCCACCTGTTCCTTTGACTGTTATATGACTTTTTTTTAATAAATACTGTATTTAAAGCAGGAGCAAGGAAACGTTTGTCATTTAAAAGAAAATACGAGAAGAAAAATGAGTGGTAAGGTGACTCTAGCTAATGAATACTAAGTGGGTAAAAAAGGGGAATTTGAAAAAGCAGCTACATGACAGAAAACGTTTAAGGCTAAAATGATCACGAACACTAGAAGCACAAACTCCCCTCGGAATAAGAGAAAAACAGGAAAAATTAGATTCAACATACTGCGATACCAAACCGTGATACTTTACACCGGAATTTTATACAGTTGATATTTTATAATATTAGTGAATTTATTTTGTATTCTGCTGCTGGTGGGTTGAATTTTGCGAATGGGGAACGTTAAAACCGGTATATGTTGGGACAAACAGCCGAACATGCAATATTTACTTGAGCCTCGTAGCTTAATAGTTGTAAAAGTGTACCATGAAGCGAGAGATGTCGGGTTCGAATCCTAGTCCGGGACATTTATAATTTATTCGGTCTATGGAAAGGCTTGACACAGGTCGAGCGAGTGTCTTAATACTGTCGTATCATTAGGAGAGCCATGCTGAAGCATTTGCTGAAGTTTTTATATTTGTATACGGTATTTTTTTACGGAGCACATGAGTCTCCTATATGGCTTACCAGAACACCGTCGCTCACGAACAGCCGTACCATAGACCACGCATTGGTTGTGTTACCGGTTTTTTTATGCCACTCAGCTGCACTTTTGAAGGGCCTGTGATATCCTCATTCATTCTACGAAACACAGTACAAGTAATGTTTCACGCTATTACTACGGGTAACACTACGGATGAGCCGGCCCCATCAGTGTGTCATCACACACTTCAAAGTGGCTCTCCCACGGATGGTGGTAATTCACATTTTTTATCCTCGTGGTTTTGCACATACAATATAACCCCTCAAAACCTATTAATATATATAATTTAAAATATTATAAATTATCTCCTAAAGTTTCAAAAGCGAGACTAGATTCGCTCCATAGAGATTTTTAACTAACAAAATGAAACAGCCATTTCAAAACGGTCCAATGAAGCCAGTTTTTCATTTCCTAACTTAATTAAGTATCAAGTCGCACTGAGCGCGCTACAAGCCAGCTAATGGCGTGCTTCAGAAAAAAGACGCGACATGAAGATAAAAATTAGCTGAAATTAAAAGACGCTAACGAAGACCCATTCTCTTTGCCTTATTGCTCGACTTTTGCAAGTTACATTTTCAGTGTAGATTTTTATGTAAACAAAATGGCGCTCTTTATTTAAAGCGTAATAACTTATTATTTACCGACTGTAAAAAGCGAGGACTTATCAATTTTCAAAAATCAAGCCGGCTCGTCCGAACCAATACCACGGGCTCACAGAATTTTCAGTGTGAAGGGATAGTTGTACTTAAAACGGTACTTTTACTGTTTCGAGTAAATGAAGATGTTGGATGTCCTTAAAAATGCCGCTTAGTGGCGTAAAAATTCGGGAACAGAACCAATGCGCGGACTGTATTGCGATTGTCTATGGGATGCGGTGTTCTCTTAACATATAAGAGACCAAGGTTCCCCGTTCTACGCATTACCATAAAAAATAGAGGATCTGTGAAATTTGTTCCGTGAGCAGCAAAAGTCTGCGTTAACCTTTCCAATATAGAATGACAATTCACTTATTAGTACGAGAAGTGTAGGTTGGCCATGTGCATAACCATAGGTTAAAATGACAAGTCATTTGACGGACCCCCATATTTTAACATTTGCCGCATGGGTGAGCTAAAGACCTAAGACCTAGTACTTTTCTTTTCAATATGTCATCAAATTATTACACGCTGGTTGAAAAAGATAAACTGACACTGAAACTTTATTTACTTCTTTTTAAATATCCGTTATTTTAAAAGCCTCAATGCCGAGTAGTCTTGCCCAAATGCAAGACCAAGACTGACCGTGTAATACTTGAGCAAGAACAAGACTAAGCCTGCGCGTCTATTTTTTTGGCAGTGATTTTTGAAATGTATTATTAAATCTTTAGATATATTTTATAAATCCGGTTGGCCTTTACTATTGCTATGCTAATTCAAGCTCAAAATGATAGGTTTTTCTAAGATCTAAAGTAAAATTTAATAAATATCAATAGTCCAATAGGTAATTTGAAGACTTGCAAGACTCTCGCTACAAGACCAAGAAAAAGACTGGGAGCGCAATAGCAAGACCGAAACCAATACCAGGTGTATTGGCGCAAGACCAAGACTAAGCTAAGTCTTGCAATTGGGCAACACTAATGCCGAGCGGTCTTTTATGCTACCGTTGCATAGGTATATACATACAGTATTGTGTGTGGGTACATAGTTTGATTACCGATTTTTAAAAGAAATTGTAAATTTACGGTCTTCCGAATGGCATGAAAGTCTTTTGCATAACTTAAGCTTTATTATTAATATCTGAAATAAAATATTTCAGATTTTCCAGTTTTTTTGAAGGTTCCCAAGTCTTATTGGTTTGGAAATACTTCAGCAGGCTGCTGATTCAACTGACTGACATATAGTGCCTTAAAGAACGCTCAGTTGTGGAACGAAAAATACCGACGTGTTTAGAAAATTTATAATTCTACCTTGATGTTTGATTATGAAATAGCTGCAGGTATTAATCCAAACAGCTCAGAACATTCCCAATGATAAATAAAATAGATCATCGCAGAAGCTGTAATACACACCAAAAGTACTTAAGATTTCTAACTGGGAATCCAATTCCGATATAAAAACTGTAAAATTTTCTTTTTATTATTCATTAAATATCGGAGACCACCTAGCAGACATATAAAAATGTCAAATCCAAATACGGTTCGGTTATAAAAAAGTATGCGCGAAAAAACCACGTCACCAATGCGAGTTGTGAAAAAGTATACCGCCGTCCCTTTCTCGCGTATTATCACCTAGGACGACTGACATTATTTGTTACTTGCTTAAAAAAAACTAATTGGAGTCATTAACACAAATCTATTCAAATTACTTAAATCAAAACATACATCTTTGTAATAAAAAATTGTAAGTACAGATGGAAGTTTGTGACTTATTCACGCAAAAACTACTCAACAGATTTTAATGAAACGTTGCAAAAATATTGCTCATACATCAATTTAACAGATAGACTATGATTTATATTGATATTATATAAATTGGGTTAAATTTAAAAAAAAGGTCATGTAAGTCGAACGCGGCAGGTGGCGTATTAGTCAGGGCACTAGTAAAAACGTATTTGTAATACTGTCAAGATTAAACTTCTATTATCATATAACACTGCGTATGTTTTTCACAATATACATAAATAACTGTATGTCTATCTGTATTGTTGGTATTTTAATACAAATTTACATAGTTTCAGCCAATGCAATTTATTATACAATAGACCCAATTCAATGTAATTTAACATGAACGTTACGTAACGAAAATTATCAAGAGCGTTCGTTCTGTTGTGGCATGCGAACCTCAAACTAAAGGCACCGGCGGAATAAACGGCCATAATAAAAAACTTAGCGAGTACACATAAGTGCATTACGACGCTTCTAAAGTCACTATAGTACTTATAAACAGAACGCCTACAGCACGGACTGAGTGCGCAACGATTTTTTGCAGTATTCCATTTTTAAATTTGACGTAAACAGACGCTTAGTTGGAACCGAAGAGGTTTTATACCGGGTGAACTGTGATTTTTTTATATTAATCTGTGCTGTGTTTGTGTGCAATGAGCGGTTTTTTTATGAATCACCAAGTCGATTTAGGATTTCCATGCAGGTGAGTGATTTATGGTTACGTAATAAATATGTTATTATCACATTTATAAACAATTAAGGCTGTCGTGTCGGTTTAAAGAAGATTACTAATCTTAACTTAAGAGTAAGAGTATTATATGGAAATAGCTTAGCCATCTAACCCAGTAGTACTGTTGTTATAGTTAGTACTTTTTAAGCTTGTAATTTATTTTAAAGAGACTTTGTTACATTACAATTGTCTAATTGAATTTATCGCTAATCTGTGGAGCACGGAGAAAGCTTAGGTCATAAATGCGCATTCTAAATGTCAAAGCGTGACATTTGTTTTTTACCGCGCTTTCTATTTAAGAAAGCATTTGAATATGGAACACTGTGAACTTTTATCGATTTTATTTATCTAACATGGAATGGCGTCAGCAAAAGCTCTTCTTTATTGTATCTATAAAATTGTATTTAATACTTAACGCTTCAGGCGACTTCGCTTGTGTAATGCACGAGAAAAGTACAATATATTATATATGTTAAGATATACTAAGATTCTTTACAATAATATATAATAGAAGTTTCTTCATACATGTATATCCCCCACCCGTGTGAGTAATTCCCACCACCCATATGCTAACGCAGTAATAAGGCCAGCTGTTCCGAAATGATACCAGGGGCTCACAGAATACTCAGCGTCAAATGGTAGTTGTATTTCAAACGGTGTTTTGCTGAGTGAGTGTGGATATCGGAGGCTCTTAAAACTGCCGGCAACACAAATGCACGGACTGTGGTGCGGTTGTCTATGGGCGGTGCTGTTCTCTTACCATTTGGGAGACCACCTCCTCTGTTTTTTTTATTTTTTATTCCATAGCGTAGTCCGCTATACCATAAAAATTCTTGATATATTTTTATATCCTTATAAGGTAAATAAACCCCGAAAATAACATAATAATTGAATTCAGACGTTATTTATACGAAAGATAAGGATATATAAAAACTCCAAGTAGTTATGTTATAATTTCATTAAATAATAATATTATATTAGAGGTGATTTTAAAACAAATAATATATTTATTGAACAATGGCAAAAACAACTAGGTAGGTATATAAAAATTATTTACTTACGGCAATATAGGTGACTAAGTTGAAACAATGTCGCTACTAAAAGTAGTAGATTACATAATATTTTTTTCAAATAAATATTTATCTTTTATAAACTTGTAAATACACTCATAGACTCCAAAGATATTAACAAATATGAAATTTCCTTTGAAGGAAAATTAATTTAAAAATTAAAAAAATATACGTATATTGATGAAATTTTAGTTATTTCTCTGATAAATAATGTTTGTTATCTTGAGAGACAATTTTGTTACAAATACCATTTTATATATTATATAAGAATCTGTAATTGACAAAAAACCATTTAAAAAATATTTTTACAAGCAGATTGACTACTTATTTAAGAGGCTTTTTGACAAACAATCATTTTTTTTTAATGAAAATAGAGAGACAAACGCGCAGAAGGCACAGCTAGGATAAGCGGTCTACCACCCATAGCCACCCCCAGCCCTTGCTGGCCTGTGGGTGCTTTGCCGGCCTTTGAGAGATAAATACGCTCCTCTAGAACGTCCTCGAGTTGTATTGGTTTGAAAATACCGCAGGCCTATCCCACAAATGCCTTCAAAATGCTCAGTTGTGCAACGACAAAGATCGGGCTGATGGAAAAAGTTCATATAAGTGTATACATATTTTAACATTGAAAACCTCGCCGGCTTTATAAAAATAAATTTCTTTTGTTTGTCCGTCGCCAAGGCTACACAAAACGGACGTTAAAAATATAATGAGTCGCCGGACCAAAATAAAGATGCGTCTCAAAGGAGTTCTTGTGATTTTATGGCCGTTTTCTATATTCAACGGATAACCAGCCGTTATAGTAAAGTAATGTAGAAAAAAACTCTGTTTTTTAAAACTTTATAGCGGTTAACGGAGCAGGCGGGTCGTCTCTATGGTAAGAATACCGCCATGGACAGCAGCAACACAGTCCCCGCTTCCTGTGTTACCGGCTTTTTACACCGCTTCAGTATTATAATTTCAAGGGCCTACGATACACTCACTCAGTGTAACACAGTACTGTTTCATGCTAAGTTTTGTGTAAGCCCGTGGTATCACTTCGGACGAGCCGGTCCAAATAGAGCATTAGTATGGCTCTCCCACAGGTGCGACAGTGGAAAGACACTCGCCTGGCCAATCAAACCGGTCAAATCACATAATTTTAAAAGATGTTTCTTGTTTAATAGATAAGAGATAGATAGATAATTAACATTAATTAATAATTAAATTATTTTAACACATTTTTGGAAATAATTAATCTTTCTTCAAAGAAGGTTGTATCTACATTAATTTGTTCTT
>DWCF01006740.1:0-11860 GCA_018230265.1 Delias oraia | reverse complement strand
CGCGTGCCTCTCACTCGCTCTCATTGTGAGCGCATAACGTGAGCGGAGCGTAACGCAGTTTCTTGAAGTGTCACCCGCCAAACCAATTTATAAGACGTTGTCACGTCAAAACTGTTAACAAATTGATTAGATATATCGCTGTCGCTTTGTTTACATGTTCGCATCGTAATGTCAGGCCAGAATCTTTTGCATTCGAACGGCGTGTCACTATTTTTATGTCATAATACATTAAGCTTGTAATGAAATGAATAAAATACACAAGGCGTAATATTTCCAAACTATGATGACTTGAAATTAACTACGACACTCATAAGAGTAACACAATCTCTTTCGAAAAGTTGATCTTTTTGTATGTTTATAAATTTCTAATTAATTAATAACTTATTATGGATAAATAACATTGGTTGTGTTGCCAGCTTTTTGCGCCACTTTAGCGCTACTTTTAAGGGTCTCCGATATCCTCACTCACCTAGCGAAACACAGTAGAAGCACCGTTTCAAGTATAACTACCATTTCACGTTAAGTATTCTGTGAGTCTGTGGTAACATTTCTAACCGATTTTGTTAATTACTTATTATAAAGAAATTAGTGGCATTCATTTAATGGTTTGGTTTAAATAAAACAAGATAGCACACTATAAACAGTCTAAAAATGTAAAGATCTGAAATATCGAAGCATAAGCTGTAAAAAAGGGAGTAGAAATATAGCGAGCTGCAACCGTTGGCCTGTGCGTAGGTAACGAAGGGCGAAAGCAAAGGGTAGGTCGGGCGGTGAGGGCGGGCGGCGGCTAGCGGGGCGGGGGCTCTTTGCCACTTCTCCAAATAAATTATAATTCTCTCGCTTTCGTCGTACACCGCTTTACCTCTCCTACTGTTTCAAATATATTCATTAGAGATATATATCTAGACAATGCGTTAGGTCTTCTTATCGAACTAGAGGTTTTGCGTTCGAATCCCGGTCCGGACAATTATAATTTAATTATTGACTTACTTGGCGTGAAACGATAGTTGCACTTGAAACGGTGCTTCTACTGTGTTTCATTAATTGAGTGAGGATATCGGAGGCCCTTAAAAGTGCCGTTTAAGTGGCGTAAAAAGCCGGCAACACAATCAATGCGCGGATTAAGGAGCGGTTGTTTATGGGCGGCGCTTTTCTCTTCCCATATAGTAGACCCGTTTCCGTTGTCCGCTATACCATAAAAATAAAATAAAATTTATTTGAGAAATATTGCGAGACAATGCGTTAGGTCTTTTTATAAAACCCAATAAAATATCTCCTTGTTCTTAGTAGCTGAGTGGCGAATCCGGTCAATCGTCTGGCATTTGCCGAGTATTCACTGCAGGTCCTGGATTCAAAACACCGGTAAAATTACCTAATGAGTATTGGGTAACATTAGTAAAACTTGATTTTTCTATCAGGTGTCTTTTATAATATGTAGCAAGTCTAGTGAATGTGTGGTAGATACACATGATTCACTTCTAAATTAATGTGTCCAAAATATCTTAATTTTATAAAAAAATCTATCTTAAGGGCAAATAAATATTAAAAATCATTTATTATTATTTTTATTTCAAATCTATTTCTTTTACACAATATTCGCCCAGATATTTGCCATACCATGCTGACGCATGTGGACGCACTAATTGGATCGGCTCTCATAGAATATTCAACTTGAAATAGTACTTGTACTGTGTTTCGCTGAATGAGGATATCAGAGACACTTAAAAAACAGTGTTAATTTAATTAATATTATACTAACATAAGTATTCTGTGAAATGTCAAAATTAAGTGATTTTTTCAATAAAGTTTTAAATTTTCTCTCTCTATACAAATCCTGCTTTAATAAATCGTTCCTACTAAATATATAAAATGTAGTCTTCACTGACTTCTCTATTGTTGAGGAAGAAATCTTTGTATTTATTATATTATATTTCATAGAAATTAGAGATATTTTCTAGATTATTTTACTTAATTTCTTTAAGAAAATATTATATCTCTATGATAATTAAAATATCTCCATTATCTTTATTTGTATTTCAATATTTTTCGTTAAATAGCATTAAATTTTAAATAAATAATTTTATAGTATTAATACATAAAATATTAATTATTGTGCTTTGTCAGTGAAATAGACATTACTGACTCTGTAGATATGGTACGATTAAATATTTTTTAATGAATACAAAAATTCTATATTCTCAATAATTGTAGTATATTTTGATACTCATGTGTTTTGTTTCATCATCATTTCGGCCGTAAGACGTCCATTGCTGGACATAGGCCTCCGTTTTTTATTTGTATTAAATTTTATTTTCAGCCTGCTAATAGGTACACTCAATGAAGGAAATGATTTGGTTGTAGATATTGTGCTGTAAGAGATTTCCACTTAATTATGAGGTGAATAAGATGACCGTTTTAATAACAAACATCTCTTTATTTATCAATATGTACTTGGACATCGATAGAGAAATACATAAATTCTTATTAGAATTACTATAATTTATTTTACATTCATCGTCGTCTATTATAATTTGTACAACTATGATGACATTCAATAAGGGAGGCGCACGCGCCTAATTCGATACAAATGAGGTAGTTCTAAATTAGATGACAGTTCACCAGTAACTGTCGGGTACCACAAAACAATCACTATCCTGCAATGACACAAATCGTGGACCCTACTACTAAATAATAAAAACAGCAAAACAAATATATATATAATAGGAACTCAAAAGATTGCAGTTCGTGGATACGTAACCTTAATAGATACGTTACATGTAAGCACTAATGAGGTATTTGAGAGTAGTAAATATAAATCAGTCTCAGCGGTATGTACAGTGTCTTAGTAAGTAAATTAATATACATTGTTATGCACGAGATCTCAATAGAGTTGAAGTATAGAAAATATTTAAGTTTTTGGCTATTTACCCTGCCTAGTATCTTTGAAATGAGGTAGATTGTACAGCTAACATTACACTAACTACTTAAGAATTAACGTCGCAACATGTTATCAATTACTATACGACATTTATTTGTAAACATCAAAATTTGTACCAATAATTTCTTTGGAAATCCTTACTTGTTAACTAGGCGACCCTCAACATTACGACAATAAAATAATTATAATAATAATCAACAAAAATACAATTCATTTACATTAATCGCTAAGGGCTAAGTCACGAAGAAACGTCTTAAAATAAATTAAAAAGAAAATAAACACACTATACTTAGTAGGAAACTAATACCCGTAAGAACAAATTGCAATACTCAATGCATTCATATTGTTGGAATACCTAACACATACGTGTAAGCCAAGTGCGACCCGAATAAAGCGTCGTAGAATATATCTAACAGCTGTGAATTGCTCTACAATTCTCAATTATAACATTTATTAATAGCCTCAAAACTATACCTTTCGATATCATCTTTAACCTTAACAATAATTTGAAACCACCGCGAGTGGATATTTCAATAGTGACACAATACGCCGTACATTATCAATACAGTTTGATTAAATATTTACACATATAATATTCTCTGTTAACAGCATTCGTTACAGAAACGATTCATAATACGCGAATATTGATGTACTAACAGATAAATAATAAATAATTTATAATGACAGCGAAATTTACAAAGAAGCACGCTGCGCTCGTCTCCTTCGCTAGGCACTCGCTCACTCGTGCTATGGCAGCCTCTATTTGATCGATAAAATAATACCTACTTGCAACTAAAAACTCCATTGATCTAATATAACTAGCCCCTACGCACTTTGAGAAAGAAAATCAGTTATTTCATTCATTCTTTAATGTTTAAAATTTAATAAAAAGAACTGAAACGATCACATTTCGCAACAGTTATAGAAAAATGTCTAGAATTGGCTATAATAAGGGTGATTAAAAGCCGGTTGCGCTCTGAGGCGCGATGGATGAGGGCTCACACAATAGCTTCGTCTTTGTCCACCCAACGGAACTACCGCCCGAATCAATACTTATTTAATCACCGATTGTTAACAAGCCTTTGTCACTGAAATAATAAGGCAATGTCATGACCTTCTTATCATCAGACCTATTCCGGTTAATATAATTTCGTAGAGCAACAGTTTTTTACGATAGACGTAACGAACCATTTTTTATTTCAAGAAAAATGGTGAACTAATAAATCAAAAAATGCTATTGTGCCAAATTGCTTTTGCTAATTTTTTCGCTGATAAATACGGAACAATGTAACAAAAAGTGCCTCGTTTTTGCATCCCTTGTACTTATGCAAATGGACACCAATAAAATTTGAAAATGTAACACGCTTGAAAGATGGATATTGCAAATTCGTTGTTATAAGAATATAATGGAAGACTTAGCTTTTACATCGGTAGTCTTACTGAGAAATAAAAAAAGATAATGTATGGCCGTTACAATTTTTTGAAGCATAAAAATAGTTTCTGTGTAAATTATTTAAAAAATGTGTTCTGTTTCGCATAAAGCGGGAAAAAACATCGAGTGAGCGAGGATCTATCGAAGTAATAATTCGGCGATGGCGCGGCTCTACGCAAAAGGAACTCGTATACCGGCTCATAAGTGCGCGGCGCGAGGCCCGTTGTGCGCGCCCACTACGCAGAATTCACGCGTAGGTCAGTGGGGGAGTCCGGTGTGGCTGGCCTACGTGGAAGGGACAGGTCCTCCGGCTCCGTCTGTTCAGGCCAATCGTCCCAGCGCCAATCGGCGGCAGGTGGGCTCGGCGTGCCGCTCTCGCAGCCGCCACTGGGACAGCGGTGCAGAGCAGCCGCCTGCCGACGCCTAAACCTTGCGCCACAACGACATGCGAAAGGCGCGTCTCCATCGTGCACCAATGCGTGGGCTTTCAATTGATTCGAATCAGAGAACCTGGCCGGACAGCGGGCACAAGCGTAGGGCCTTTCACCGGTGTGCACGCGTAGATGCCGCCGCAGGTTGGCGACTTGAACAAAATGCCGCGGGCAGTGTGGACAACTGTAAGGTTTTTCACCCGTGTGTAAACGCAGATGGGTTTTGAGGTGATGATCTCGAGTGAAGCGTTTGTGACACTCTCCGCATTCAAATGGCTTCTCGCCAGTATGAGTGCGTTCATGGTTTTGTAGTACGTGCTTGTACCCAAAAGATCGAGAACAGACCTTGCATGTGAATAGCTTGTCTCGGGGAGGTTCGGTCGCACCAGGCGAGGAGCCTGATGAAGGTGGTGATAGGGGTGCGGTGGCGGTGGCGGTGTCATCGAGTTTAGGCGTTCTGCGTCGTTTGCGAGCTATTTCTGGAGCTGGAGGCGGGAGCAGAGGTGAGGGCGGGGAAGGAGACCAAGCGGCTAGCAGTGCGCCTGAGTACAGCTCAGCTGGTAGACCTGCTACAAGTGCTGCAGCGCGGCTGGCTAACAGTCTTTCGGCCAGCATCGGTAGAGATTCTTCACGCATACTCGATATTGATCTTACCGACACACCTGTGGATAAAAAACTCTTGTTAACTATCAAAGATGTTTAAATAATTAAAAGAAGAGATTGTTGTCTTAAGCCGCTGAAATACACAGCTGAAACTGTACTGTCGGAGTATTTGTCATACTTCCGATGTGGGTTAAAATCAACGTAAGCAAACCCACAGTCAAACCTATCGATAGCACACTTATCAGCGAGAGGAGGCAAAAAATACGGCAAAAAGTGTAAACCAGACGGTTCGGAGGAAACATTTGGTCGCAATCACGTGGCTGCAGGTCGCTTCCGCCCCGACCTGTTGCGCAAATTACCTCCTCTATAACACACAACTAAAATACCAAGAGAAATTCTACAAATATAATTCAACAAATTGAATAGAAGCAAACGGTTTTTAAATAAAAAACTATAAAATCTCATCAATTGTCAATTAATATAGCATAACGTTATAATTAAGGTAGACAATTTAAAGTATATGAATTTAAAAGCAGCGAAACGTGGAGACGCGAACGCTCAGTGTTCCATAATAGAATTAATTATTCCAAAGGCGGCCCCCACCCGCGTTCCTCCCAAATTATATTATTCAAATAATAATTTCGTCGGAGAAAAGCCTTTTGAGAGCACTTAATTAAAATTAGACAAAATCATAATTGAAAGTTCTCCTCGAGGCGTGAAGATGATGAGCGGAGGGAAGCGTCCTTACATTATCTACTTAGCTGTCGGATTAATTTCTGCTTCATATTGACTCTACGAAATGTACATGTACTGAATAGATACATTATTTGATTACATTTTTCAGCCACAAAAAGAGGAATATTTAGCATATTATATCCCATTACTTATCAGCTTATTTGATCTTCGATTCAATATTTAAATCATGAGATATATTTTGAATTCATTTAATTATCACAATTAAAACTCAACAATAATCGTGTGAAAATAAATATAAGATTATTGAAATTATTGAATGTAGATTATTTTCTTTAAATTAAAAATGCTCTGGAGAGTTCTTTTGTCACATACATTTTATCTTTACGAGACCACGTCATGTCATTTAAAATGAAAACACATCAGAGTGTCTTTAAGGATATATTAGATACTTCTTACACTTACACATATGCATATAGGCAACAATTTTTTTACATAACAAAATATGTTGTATTATCTTAAAAGGACCTTCATCATCATCAGCCTATTCAAGTCCACTGCTGGATATAGGTCTCCCCTAGGTCATGGGGGGTTATTATGCCTTAATCACCACGCTGGGCAGGCGGGTTGGTGATCATCATCTCATCTAACACTATTAATATTAATAACTAATGATATTAATCATGATATCAGATAATGTTAGCAGTAATATTAATTACAGTAACTAAAAAATAAAGATTTTTTTATAGTATAGCGGAAAACGAAGCAGGTATATCTCCTATATGGTAAGAGAACACCGCCGCCCGTGGACAACCTTGCCATTGTCGGCGCACTGGTTGTATTGCCGGCTTTTTACGTCACTTAAGCGACATTTTTTAGGGTCTCCTATATGCTCACTCACTCTGCGAAGCACAGTAAAAGTACCGTTTCATGCTGAGTATTCTGTGTGGTCGTGGTATCATTTCGGACGAGCCGGCGCAATTAGTGCGTCAGCATATGCTTCAGTATAGCTCTCCCACGGGTGAATATGGAGAATCATAGAACTAAGAACATATTTAATCAGCAATAACAATGATTATGACAAGTACAAATATATCGAACCCCGGCGGATAGCGCGATAATTTTTTAAAAGGTCCCGCACCCTTCTGATGGCCGCTTTTTATGTGCTAAAGAGTTGTAATTATCCGCTCTTTATACGCCATAAATATTTGTCAATAACCCGTACGCAATACTTTTATTGAGTCACCGGCGGTCTGCCACTCCATAACTCAATATATCGCAAGGGTTCGCCTGATAACAGACACTAGAATGACTTTCTTTTGTGACCTAAAGTGGTTTAATTTATAATAGATATATATCGGATGTGTAATAGCCAATAGGTATCGAAATTTCGGCATCACCACCAGTCGTCATCTAAATATTGGATTTGCATTTTTTTTACTATGAAACCTTTTGAGAACCTCGTAGCAGACAATTTATTTATAATTTATACGATCTCTGGAAGGTCTTGACAGTGGCCGGGCGAGTATCTTAATACTGTAGTCTCCGTGGGAGAGCCATGCTGAAGTGTATGCTGACACACTAATTGGGACGGCTTGTCGGAAGTTACACAGAATCACAGAAAATCCAGCATGAAATTAACGGTATTTCTGCTATGTTTCATTGAGTGAGTGAGGATATCGGAGCCCTTGAAAAAGCGGCGTAAAAAGACGGCAACAGAACCAATTCGCGGACAGTGGCGCATTTGTCCGTAATAGCATAAAAAGAATTTTTATGGTAATTTAGTTTTTATATATTTCTTTTTCATTATGAAATATGATAACGAACATAAAACAAGGCAGAAATTTAAATTACACAGAAGTCTCTATTTTTGTTTTAGTCATATTTTACAACTAGATAAATTTGTTTGATTATAAAGACAATTGATTTACTAGAGAGCAAGTTTTGTAATAAAGAATATTCTTCATAACTTTTGTACAATTTTTTTATGCGGTATGCTATGATACAATGGCCTAATTTGTCCCTAACATTAATGAGATTAAAGTGAGTCAGGTAACGTATTGCTGCAGATTAGAGTTCGTACGGTTTCGGCTATTTAGGGTTAAGTAACATTTTTTTTGGCTTCGGTTATCCCTGACCCTTTTTTAACTAATACAATTATCAATAATATCATAGCCTAAGCTCCATTTAAAAAAATTTAAACGATTAATCTTAAATTTAAACTATTAAACCCCATTATTTGTTATTTTGTATTAACAAAGGCTTACCTTTGAAGCAATTATTTGGCGGTAACGTACATTTTCTGTTGAGTGATTTAGGAAATCTTTCATATGACAAATAAAATTAGGGCGAATATTTATAAGAAAATACGTTATTGGTATATTATATTTGTAATATAGCTGTTCTAAAGCTATTGATTTTTAAAATAAATCTCCATTTCTTTTTATTTCAATAGCACAACTCTCAAACCGATAAAAGTTTTTGTCTCGTTTAAATGACAAATCATTTAGACATTGTCTCAAGTTAAGCAAGAACAACTGGCCTCCATTATTTAATTATGCTCATTAATTAAAATTTACACTTTATATATTATAATCTTAAAATGAATAAACATATCTCTAAAATTATTTATAAATATTTAATAAAAGCACTATGTTTAAATAATGTAGAACAAAAAATTTTCTGAAAGATGTTTTTGTTCCATGTAACTTCAGTGTATAATATTGTTTTTTCTTTTAGTGCCTAAATTATAATTAATAATTTTCTAAAAATAAAATTTATGTAAATTTTAATATGAGTATTCTTTAAACAATTATATAAATTTCGTACACAACAGAGTATATTTCATAAGTGAGCGATATATTTACCATAGAAGAAAATAATATTTTCATATTATGAAAACTGACAACTGGCGTACAAAGTTTTACAAAACTCGTAGCTCCGATCGTAGAATCGCGTAGCACATCGCTACGGCGCACTGACTCGCGGTAGTCTCTACGCTTGACTGGAGTCGCTGAATGCAAATAAACCGTGTGTGCGGCTCACGGCCGACACATCGCCCAATCGTGGCGCATTCCATACGCATGCCAACCGCAGAACCCGCTCACATTCAAAACTTTCAAGAACATTTAAACTTAAAATTAAATTAATAAAATTTAACATTTAATTTTAAAACAGAACATACCTCGTTGATTCTGTGACGTCTGCAGCGATATGGCCATCTCACACCAATTTCACGGATACATTCGTTAACACCACAGCCAATCAACTAATTGTTTATTAAAGTCCAATCTGAATTAACTAATGAGTGCTTAAAACGATGGCATGTTCGTTCCCGAGCCGCGATCTCATTCGCTTTGTGATACGACCGCTCTCGTGGGGACCTACCACAACACTGGCTCGAGCTGGAGATCGTGCCGGCCGCCCCTATCCGCGGTAAACACACCCTCACGAGAGAGGAGGGGTCCCATGCCCCTTGCCCCCCCGCACACACTGCATTCGTGCACGCAATGCATTTTATAGTTGTTACTACATAAGTTCCTTTTTATACAGTGCTACAGCAGTTTTTTAGCCCTCGTAACGCATATAACCATTTTATGTTTACGAGCGGCTTCTGTATGGATCAGAGCCGGGCGGTGCTTGCTTTTGCTGTACTAATTTGAGACATTTAGATTTACTATCTCTGCCGTGATGGCTTTTGTTCCTTTGTGATGCAATAAAAATAAAAATAATTCTTCCTGTTTTATAAAAACATTTATATAACAGGAAGAATTATTAAACCTTTTAAACCTTTTTAGCAATTTTAAAACTATTTTGTGATATTATATTTGAATTTGAATACTTTTGCGTAATTAGTAAATAACATAGTTAACTTAATTTGAATTAATTAAGAATAATTTATATTGTCCATTTGGTAGTTTTCGTGCTGGCCATCAGGCTTTTTTTAAGAATTATACCTTTATGAGATCTAACTTAATCTGTCCTATTAACAGAAGAATAATTTGTTTTTCTACTATTTTAAGCGCTAGTAACATATTAATTAATATTGATTAGTCAATTATTAATATCGAATTAATTTAATTTAATATCGTCTAATTTTCATAATATATATATAAATTATCAGATTGACAATAATAAAGAACTTGGTTTGAAAATTGTCTTAAATTCTTTGTATTATTTAATCATTTTTAATTTATTACACCAAAATATCGCTACTTAATGGTAATTAAGGAATACACTTTTATTTCTAGAGCTTCAAATTTTTATTTTTTTCTCGAGCAGGTGGTAATCCTATATAGTAATAGAACACCACCACCCATGAACAACCGCGCCACAGTTCGCACACTTGTTGTGTTACCGGCTTTTTACGCCGCTTAAGCGACATTTTTACATCTACCGTTTTACGCTTAGTATTCTGTTAGTATTAAGTATATTCAAATAACCTTTAAAGAAGTTCTAAAAAAATATATTTATAATATAAAGATATATCTTGTGAAGAATAATACTGTGGTTTTAATTTTAAAAAAACATTATAAAAATGGACGGTAAATAAATTTTGTATTAATTAAATATTAAGAATCAAATAAATCTCAAGGAATAACATCGGTAAATGACTTTTATATCCGATAAATCTATTAATAATATACCTATTTAACCTTTTATTGTCAGTCTATTGCACATTAGACATTTAGATGCGTATGAAGGCTAAAAAGCACCTGTAAGTATATTTTGTATATATATATATAAGAATTAACTTCATTTAATTTAATTTAAACATGTCTTAATTAAGACAGAAACAATTATGACTTTATAGATGCATGCATACCTAATAGATTACCGCAGACTTGTTCAGTAGGCCCTCGCTGTTGACTCAAAGAAAACACAAATAAAAAGCATAAGTGTCGTGCCAAGCTGCGTGTCGCGTAAACTAAGCGTTTTTATCGCGCGTGCTGTGGCTATTTTTACCATTTTCACTATTTATTCCTATTTTAGTAGCACGCGCCCCAATGCTTTTTATCCCAAAGCAGACACGAGGAAGCCCAGCTTCTAATAACTCTATTATTAGGATAACTTACCGTCATAAGGGCGATAAAGGTTCTTAAAAAATGTTACACCATACAATTTAAATTTCGAAAAGGTACTTAAACGCAGTAGAACTTATATAATCGCAGATTAGACTAACATTAAAGGTGCATACATACAAGGAGTTTAAAAAACTACAAAGCGTGGTTTGTATTATGTTATTGAAAATAAGGCATAAAATCCTTTGAATGCATTGAGTTCATTAGTGAATTAATTTGGTACCGTGGTATTTTAAAGTTGATGATTAAATAAATAAAACTTCTGTATAAAACTATGAGACATACTTTGGTAGTTACAAAAGTGTCTCATATTTTTTTTAATACATGCATATCGTGTCCTAATTATATTTTAATTAATATAAAGATGAATTGAAACACTCAGTATAGTTTAGCATTAATTGGGATAGATAATCCATTCCTACAATCCAGTTGGTTCTGCCAAGTTTTCAAAGGTCCTGTTTGACATCGTTTTTGTCAACAACGTCGAATATCAGATCTCCTTCCTTTTTTCAAGTGTTCCGGATCTCGGCCCGTCTGCATATTCATTATGAATTCAAGCTGACAATGCAGTTATGATATTATTATCAGTACTAGCTTATGGTAGGTTTTTTTTTTTAATCATTACTATATGTAAGATTTGGAATTCTTACTTTTAAACATTTCCATTATTTTCCCTGCCATT
>DWCF01006739.1:0-11861 GCA_018230265.1 Delias oraia | reverse complement strand
AAATTAAACGTAAGAATATGATGCTGACTTATTTGTCTATAATTAGTAATAGTAATATAGATAACAATTTCGTAATGTTGTGTAAATTGCTAAATTTTTACGGCATCAAAATTAATCGGATTTACTCTAAAATCCTTTTTTTTGGCAGCAATCATTTACAAAATAAGTAAATAAAACATTTATGACATCATATGACTAATCGAATGTTGTATAGCTTTAAAATATATTTTTTTATTGTATTAAAGCAAAGGCAAAATGTCAAACATATCTGTATATGACACATAATATAATTATGACTATTTTTAAAGCACACATCTCATTACTAATAAAGCATATATAAAAAGGAACATTTTAATGTAGCGCAATATTAAATTGCTAAATTCAACAATTACTTAAAAATATTCTATTTTAATTATATAAGAATTTATGCTATTTCATTGTTTCTTTGTATTATGTCAATTTGTTTATAAAAAAAACAAACTAACAAATGCCTATCTAATTAAACAAGTTAAAAAACATTTTGATTTTAGTTTACAAATCAATAAATTAATATATGCTTATTTACAAACAAAATGAATGTTATTATCTATTAATTAACAATTCTTAGTCATAAAATATCATTTTACAAAATAATTATATGTAAAAATAATTAAAATCATTTTCATTAAACATTCTAATATCAACACTTTTAAATTATTTCAAAGATTGATTTATTTAGTCATTTTCACAAAATCATATTTCTAAATCTTATAACTTTTTTTGTCAATATGATAAATTTAATAAAATGGGCCTTTGGAGCGGTCTATTCCAAATACATAATATTAAATAAAAAATGATGTAAGCCATATGAAAGAACATCAAAACACAAACAAGAAATTTAATATTCCAGATAATTATGACAATGGATATTACTATCAAGATAGAATGGAATCATCTTATGGAAGATATCCAATGCCTAATGAATATATGCATCCTGTAAGAATGAATGAATATTTAGATGAAGAACAATTGAAGATCATTTGGAAAAAGGAAAAAAATAGACTTGCAGCTAAAAAGAGTAGAGAGAAGAAGTTAACTCATATTAAAGATTTAGAGAAAAAGGAATACAGAATGGGATTAGAAATAAATGATCTTAAAGAAGCAATAGAAGATTATGATAGAATCTTAAAAAATATCTTTGATTACATCAGACATTGTATAGGAAGAAAGGACAAAAAACAAGAAAATCTTGTATATCTTTTTGATTGTTTATGCAGATTAAAAAAACAAAATGGAGAACAAAGTTCTTTTTTAAAGGATATAAATTACATGTTTGAAAATAAACTTTCCGTAAAAAACGAAGATATAGAAGATCTAACTGATAATCTAAGAGATTCTTTAAATGAAATTTTTGAGAGAAGATAATTTGAAAAAGTGTATTAAATAAAATTTAAATAACTTCTATTTTTACCTATATCATATGTTATACTTGTTAAAAACAAAATATAGCTAACGTGTTAATTAGATTATTACTATTAAATTATAATACATCTATTTAATACAAAAAATCAACAAATATTTGCGTGTTTCTTAATAAAATAAAAAATTATCTTTAATTACCTGTCAAAAAATCAATTTAATACGTCAGAATATGTAACATTCAAAATATATTTTATGCATAAGTTTTGACCTATTAATAGATATACTATTGGTCTAAAATTAATATACTCCTATTATTGAAAAGCTGTTGGTATTAGTTCGTGTCAAAATTAAACTTGGTATACAACCAATCAATATAACATCCATTTATATTGAGTTACAAAATATAGATTTTTACAAAGTAAAGACTATATTGTACTTTTTATGTGTAAAGGTAAATGACGAATAATATTTTATTGGTTACTAAAACTATTTAAACTCTAAATCCTTGTAAGGTATGAATATGTCAGAAGGTAAAAAAAATTGCAACTGTTGCACCTGCAATCCACGCACTTGTGCTCCAAGCTGTTGTGACAAAGTCACAGATACTTGTTTTAAGGAATTCCAACCATTTCCAAAAGGAATTAAAAAAGAAGAACTAAAATTGGAGACAGGCAAAAATTCTTACAAAGTATGCGGTAAGTGCTGCAAAACATGCGATTCTGGTGAAAAATGTGGAATGAAGCTTGAACACGAGCGTGAATTTACTAAAAATATTCATGACGTTCAACTTAAAGAAGAAAACGGACATTTTTACGTTGAGGGAAAATTTGAATAAATTTTATTCTTTCATACATTTGTAATATTCCAAAACATATTTCATTTTAAATAATCTTCGTGTTAACATCATTTAAATACAATTGTGATTTTAAATTACAAAATAAATAAGTTCTGCGTTTCTCTTAGTTTTGCAGATAAACATGGGATAATAACATTTACTTCGAGTTTAATAATTTACAACTTACCTATACTCGTATTCTATACATATTTAAAAAACTTGATTTATATATCTACGGCTAGAAATAGTCAGTATTTATTTGTGCTAGGTGATCAAAGGTCTTATCAAAAGATTCTTAATTAAAATTAATGGTCATATATCTGTAGTATTACACAACAATCATTCAATTTTTACTGTAAAAGCCTTTCGTTGGCTTTGTAGGCGCAAAAAAGGGTCACTTATAAGTTAAATAGGAAAAATAATAAAAATGTTATTTGACTTTGAAGATTAGGCTAGAGTTGTGAAAACACCTATATATTATCATTGGAAGCTTTAATAAGAAAAAGAATCAAGACTCTTTCTAGGAGATTTATCATTGTCTTATTGGGTACGTGTGCTTCTTTAAGATCACCTACTTAATCTATATTATCTTACTATAATTCTTAGTGGCCTTTTTGTTAATTTCGTAATAATATAAATTATTTACATGAGGATGTTTTTTACAAAGTATAAATATTGTAAGAATTTGTGATGCTCATTAAATAATAAGCTAAAAAAATCCAAAATTTTGTAAAATATTATTAAGTTATCAGTAATTTTTTTCTCTTATTTAGACATGAAGTGACTAAAAAAATGGATTTTTTGTTTTTGAATTTAAGTTATGAAAACTTTTATCTAAGTTTAGGTTTATAAATAAGTGTCTTTTTCAGTCTTAATATAATTAATAATAACAAGATAGTTTTTAGTCGTGTTTTGTTTAAAAGGCCTAAGATATTAACCATTTCTGGATAAGCTCAACTCTTTTTTAATTTTATTTTTGTTCTACTAGCATTGAGGTATGCTGACTTTTAAAAATAAATGTAACTCTAATCAAATTTAATCCCCTAAATTTACGTACGTTAAAAATTAATCACGACTTTACGTTATTTAACAAGGACTTTAATACTAATCCCTAGAAAGGAAGATGTGGATATCAACCAGCTAAATTGCATTCTTTTTTTATTTGTGTTGTTCTATAGTCTAAATTTGTTTTATGCACAACAAATATAAGTCTGTCTCTATTATTTTATCTACCACAAATTTGTAAAGTTAATTCAAGTAAATCTAAATATCTTTTGAATTCTTTTTAATTTTGATTATAATTATGTTTGCAAGAAATCGTTCGTATCGCCAATTATTCTAGTGCTCTACAATTACTAGCTTTAAAGAAAGATATCAGAGTATAACAATGATACACTGAAATAAATACTAGTAAAACAAGCTAGTAAATTTAATAATTTATTGAAAACAGTTACTCTATATTACTGTTATAATAGAAAAATTTTTTGCTTTAATTGTTTTTTATCTGCTAAATATATATCATTAATATCTTTACGCCTCTATAAAGTTTAAAAAACAATACTTTTAGTAAAATTAGCTCATTCATATTGTTTAATGAATTAATACCTACAGATGATTTGATTTAAATCCTTTGTAATTCTAAATAAAATTTTACAATATTGTAATTATTTAAACCAAAAAAATTCTAAAAGACAAAACATTAAACGACAACTTTCTCTTTTAAACATTTTATTTTTTTAAATAAGTTAAACTAAAAGAATATTCAAGACATATATACTCTTAAAACGACTTATTTTAAGTATTAACTCCTAAGAAGACTCTAAAGAGCATTTTGATGGAGTATCGGAGAGGAGAGAAGATAGCAGTAGCCGAAGGGGATAGTCAGCGAAATGATGTTTGCTCGAAGCCAAACACTGTAGCTTAAAAGAAAAGAAGTAAGGGAAAAAATAACCCTTAAATAAATATTCATAATATATATAAATATTAAATTCTATATCAACACTTTTAATAAATTTATAATCATATAAACAAGCGAATAGACATTTAATTTTTCCTGATGCTAAAACAAATGTTTCTACTTTATTATTGCTGTACTACTGTAAACTTAATAGAACAAAAGATATAAACTTTACTGTTTTATAAAATATCTAAATTAAATTTTTTAAACTTTATGTAGAGAAATAAAAAAAAATTATTTATTGCTGAACATCTTGCTCATTAAAAAACATATCAATGTACTTGATAAAGGATGCTTCTTTTGGCTTTAAAAAACATTTTTTAAAATATAATGTTTGGCTGTTCTCAAAGCAAGATTGATTTTTTTACTACATTGAAAAATGTTCTCTTCGTTTAAACTTTTAAACTTGTTAAGATCTTCTGCAGTTATGCTTTCATCATTTTTTAATAAAAAAGGAACAATGAGTTTTATAAACGCAAAAAACGAATTTACATTTTGATATTCACTCGAACTATAAAAATCTAAGATTGTTTTGAATAGCTCTACATCTTTTTTTTCACAATAATCATTTCCACAAACATCAGCGCCTGATTTCAAATAATTGTTGTAATATTCGATCAAATCTGGACCACTTTCTTGGATTTTTTTTTAAGCCATAATATTTCGCCAATCTGAACAATAAAGCCAAAAAATAAGCCTTATCTTCATTAACAATTACACCATCAAATTTAATTATCATAGTATTACCTAAAACAGATTGTATTTTACTTTGGAAAATTTCAGGCTCACTAGTCATTAGTCTACGTACAGATATAAAGCTTTCATCAGCATTGTATCCTTCTTTCAAAGTACTTTGATCGAATTTATTTTTTTTTAAAAACTCTCCCAAAGACTCATCCTCATACCACTTTTCAAGATTAAATGTAATATTAACAGCGTCCTTTTCTTTATAAAATTCCTTTCCTAATATACTAACATCAATTGTATATCCATATATTGATATAAAAAAATAAATAAAACAGTACATAATATTAGGGTAGAATAATTTTTTTTTAAATGATTAATTAAAAAACATTTTAATTAAAAATCAACAAAACAAATTTCAAATATTGAAATTGGAATTACGAAATCTATTTTTACGACAAAATATCATTGTGTTTGGAAGTTACCTTTTTAGGAAACAAGTTTATATTTTGCAAATTTGTTGCATTAGCTGGCTAAATGGCACAATTTGTTAACTTTTTTGTAACAAAATTTGAAATAAACAGAACATGACTTTTAAGTAGTTTGTTATTAATTAAAAAACACTATATAGATATAAGAAATTGTGATTTTATCATAAATTTTACATAATAAATGCAGCCAAAAAAGGATAATTATCAATTGAACAATCTGGTTTTAACATTACCAAATTTCATATTTTTTAAATCAAAAATTAAAATCCACAATATAATATTTAATATAAAAGCAACACTCTCTTATCATCTGACAATCTGTAATTTATTACAGCACCTTTTCGTTTTAAACACAACTACTAAAATCAAACATCTGTATTCAATCTTCAAATATAATATTAAAAGTATTTAATGTATGTACAAACTTCGTCAATTAATTTTTTCAATTGAATAATATGTAAATATAATCTTTACAGTATTTTTTTATTTGTATCAGATTCAAAAATCAAAATCAAAGTACGTTAAGTGTCCTGCCTTATTAATTCATCTTTAAACTGATAAGAATGTAATTTGTTATAGTTATTAAATTAAGCTATTTTTGAGCTAGATTCGTTTATCGTGACTTTTAAAAAATCTAATTAATAATTATTCAGTGTAGATATTTTATACATAAAATTATCTTATTTGAGTGCTTTTACAAAAAAAATTAAAATCTGCTTTGTAATTAGTTTATTAGTTAATAAAAATTTTCAATGCACTAAGTTTGCTAGTATAAAAATTTGATTTTATGTAATATTTAGACTATATATTTCAAATATATTTAGTTTCCATTCTGTTTATAGAAATTGTATTAAATATATTTAGAAAACTCTTTGAGGGTGTTTATATCATTTAAAGAAGTATTTAGTTGGTATGATGTTTATAAAAACCTGTACTTAAAATAACGTGTTGCTTTTAAAGCTAAATGATAGTTTGGTATATTACACAATGTCAATAAATCAATTTTTCGTATAAATATTTCAAATTGTATTGAATTAAGCAATGTGGGTGATTGGAAATTTATTATAAGCAATGTTTAAGGGACTTTTATGAATTTGGATTATTGTTAAAGCTTACTTATAAGGTTCTATAAATCTATATGTGTTAAGTGTTTTGTTTTGTATTGTAAACATTTATAAACATACATACGCAAAGCTTAAGATTATCTGCGGGCAAAAAAGTTGAGTCTTGTTTAAATTAGTCTATTGTTTTTACAGTTCAACCCTCCTCTTATTTGAATATAAAATCTACTTTGAATCTTAAATTTTTAAAAATTTAAGCACTAAGCTGTTAATTGTTGTAAATATAAAACTTATTTAAATGGTAAAAAATTATAAATTTTTGAATATTTTTTTGCAAAAAAATTTAGTACTAAAGATATTTTGTTCAAAAATTTTTACTATATTATAAAAAATACAAGTTTATTATTATATCAAATTAAACTGTTTAAAAAAGTTTTAAATTTAGTGTTATATAAAGTTCTTATATTTTTAAAACACAAAAACTTTAAGAAGAATTCAATATAAAGTTAAATTTTTACACTGTAAAAAATGTATTTGTAAAATGACAATATGTAGAATACTTTTTACTTAGTCTAATGTGTTAGTAAAAACAAAGAAGTTGTTTAAAATAAAAATTTTCTAGAAAATTAATTTATTCGCGTTGTATTAAGATGCAATAACATTTTATGCAACATGGAGTATGTTTGTCAATTCCATCATGGTTGAGTGAATCATCTAGAGCATTTTGACTTGATATTTTGAAATCACATCTTATATTGTTGAAAGCCGGCTTCGAACAAAAGATGCAATCAGTAAATAATCGAGTTTCATCGCACGATTTTTTTCTTAAATAAGCGATAATTTCCCAAGTTTCGTTTCCATCATCTTTTGGAATTCCAAAGCAAAACACATCTATATTTAGTTCTTTCTCTATTCTGCATAACTGATCAATATGATTAGTGTATGAAAACTGTATCTCATCACAAAACACCGCTTTAATATCTTTAGTCTTTTTTTTCTCCTTGACGTATTCAAAAATATCAAACGAAGGATACATTTTATGATCAAAATCTAATGGTTCATACTCACTATTCCTTGTTACGACTTTTTGAATTCCATCATGAACGTCTCTATCCGGCACGAATATTAAAGCATGTTCTCTACCAAGTAGATTGATAAAATCAATAAGAAGTTTTGTTTTTCCACTAAAAACGCAACCAGTATACAACTTTACCATGGGTATAATTTAAAATTTTTTTAAATAGAAAAAAAATCAATAATTTTGACCCTTTTAATTAATTAATAATTAAAAATTTTTTATATAATGGTAGACGAGATAAGAACTTAAAAAATGTTTATTTCTTTATGGAACATAAGCAATTTAATATTTTGTTACAAAGTTCTAATATTTTTATAAAAAGCGTAAGTTTTGAATTCATTTGTGTTTCATAAAACAAAAACTTTTTGTTATACAGTCCACTTATATTTAATCTTAATATCTAAAATGATAAAATATTTTAGATGGTTTTAATTTACATGTGGAATAAAAAAATGTTTTGTATACAACAAATTAAGTAAATAGTACCAAATTTAAAATAATAACATTCTAATAAAAACAATTTATTTAATCTGTGTCTGACGACTTTTATGTTTTTTATTGCGTTAGTTCAACAAAACAAAAAATAATTTTACAAATTGCTAATAACAATTTTGTGAAAAAAAGAATTTAATAAGATTTAAAAATTTTAATACTGGAAAAACATGAAAGATTATATATTAAAATTTGAAAAGATTATGTGCCCGCAGCAACATCATGATAAATATGATGCAGCAAATATAAAACAAAACAAAATAAAAAACTACAAAACGAATGCTATATTTTAATATGTCAATTAAAAAGGGCTAACAAGTATCATTTGTTGTATAAAAGATAAATTGATGCTTAAAAGTAGCGAGGATAAGAGTTTTGTCGCTTTAACATCCTCAATCAGCGATATTCCATTTTATATTTGCTGATTAAAAAAGTTAATAAGGACCATAACTTTATTAGTATTCTATCACTCTTTAATATGCAAAATTAAAAGAATATTTAAATAAAAAGTGTTCTTGTTGGATAAACTTTAGTAAATTAGTTTTTACTTTAAAATTTAGAATTTGTTAACAATAAACATGTATTTTTTTTAACTCATGTACCCCCCTAAACACAGAAAGAAGCTTGATATTACAGACCGAACCGAACGTATTGCCATCTAATACTCTTAAGAAGACTCTTAAGAGCATTTCGATGGAGTAACGGAGAGGCGATAGCAGAAGCCGAAGGATATGGACAGCGAAATGATGTTTGCTTGAAGCAAACTCTTTAGCTCAAATAAAAAGGTCAAATTTGCAATACTAACACTTAAATAACTTGTTTTAAACTCATTAGTTTTGTCAAATTTAAATTTTATTTTTTTTACATACTTCTCAATCAATAGTCATAAATTCGTGTTAATGACAAAGCTTTAAAACATAAAGGAGACAATAAGTGACGTATTAAATCAAAAAATAGTTTTATTAGTAAATTCTACACTGACAAATAACATTAATATAAAATCAACCTTTTTAGTTGACTGTTTATAAAAACTTCAATATATTACAATATAATTCTAAAACTAACAGGATATACTAATACAAAAATTTAATGGTCAACAACATATTAAATTTCATTGGTTACTAAAAGTATATAAACTTTTAAACCTCTTAATTTATGAATATGTCAGAAGGTAAAAAAAACTGCAACTGTTGCACATGCAATCCTTGTTCAATGACACCTAGCTGTTGCAATAAAAGATCAGATACTTGTTTTAAGGAATACCAACCATTCCCTAAAGAAGTCAAGAGGGAAAACTTGAAATTGGAAGCTGGTAAGAATTGCTATAAAGTATGCGGTAAGTGTTGTAAGACATGCGAATCTGGTGATAAATGCTGTTTTAAATTTGAACATGAGCGTCAGTTTAATAAGAATATCCATGATGTTCAACTTAAAGAAGAAAATGGACACTTTTTCGTAGAAGGAAAGTTCGAATAAATTTCTTTACTTTAATCTTTTAATATTTTTATTTACTTAATATAACATTTAAAATCATATTTAAGTCTTTTTATTATATTTATGATCTAGATTCAATTTCTTAAATCTAATTCATTTAAATAACTTAGAGTTACAAAAGGGAGAATTATACGGTTAAATGTAGATTTAATCAGTGCAAAAGTCTATCATGTTTAGCAAATTAAAATAGTTTTAATAATTTAAACAGTTTAAATTGTTATAAAGGCAATAAAAGAATTTAATTTTAAAAGAATTACAATGTAAATACATTTAACAAATAAAAAAGCGATTTTGATGTATTTGGAAGATTTAAAATATGTAATAGCTTATTCTTAAGTTAGTTTTATTAAAATAATGAAATTTGACCCTTAATGAATAATACTGAATATTTTAAAACACTTGAATTGTTAAAAGATAAAAATTTATCAAAACTAGAAATATTTGATATAATTAAAAATGTGCATCTTAAAATTATCAAAGATTTCAATATTAAATATATTAAACTAATTAATGACATAATAATAAAAAAAAGAGATAATGATTGTTTCGATAGATTTATAGAACTTTATCTTGAGTTTAAACATAGAGAAGACTTTTTAGATATTTTAATGGATTGTAAAGAAGTCTTTTTCATGCGATTCTACAAATATCTGCATAATTTAGAAATTGATAAGAAAGAATGGAATTTGTACATTACAAATTATAAAATTGAGTAAAAAAAATACTTGCTAGATTTTTTAATATTTGTTTTATTTTTGTAAGAATAAAATTAAAAAATAAATTTAAATAAATCTATCATTAGGAATACTAGTCGTATAATTAACTGCTAAAAATTGTAATTTGTTTATAAAACTTTACTAAAAAAATTTTAATGATTAAAGACTATTACAATACCTTAAAAAAGCAATTTATAAAACATTTTTTCAAAAAAAAAATAATGCTTATTTAAATATATTTTAATTTGATTAAGATAATAAATCTGTACAGATTAAAAATAATGTATTTATTTTGATAATTTGTAATATGATATCACAATCATAGAAACAAAAAAGACTATAAAACCCCTTAACGTATTAATCAAAGGATAAAACCATATTTCTGATTTATACCAAATATCTTTTGGTATTAAATCTAAATTGACACCTTTCTTACAAAACGGACAAGTATCTTTCTTAGCAATAATACACCACCCTTTAATACAATTCTCATGAAAAGAATGATTACACAGGAGAGTGTGTATCAATTCTGTGTTATCAAATAATTTAGTACAAATCATACATAAAGTATTATTATCATTTCTTTTTGGGACCCCTTCTTTACTATAAAATCCTGTATTAGAAGCCATAGATTCACTTAAAAAATAAACAGTTTCTCTACTTAATAAAGCAAAATACACTACAGCTAAAAGAGATAAAAAAGAAGAAACAAGATATGTAGGGAATAAATAAAAACTAATTATAGTACATGATTGTAGTATAAATATACCAATATTAGTCAAAATAAAAAGTGTCTTAAATATTCCGAACACTTTTCTAGGTAAATCTTTCTGTAAAGGTTTTGTATTAATTTTATAATATAAAATTATCATAGGAATAATAAACATTCCCCATAAAGATGGAAACATAAGATATCCAGTAGAAATTAAGATAACTGGTGGTGCAGTTAATAAAGTTAAAAATACTATAATATCATACATTCTTTTACTAGTCTTTTTTACTACAAGACATAATGTTTGTATTATTAATGCATAAATAGCCAGCATAAATAAAAATGGAATAAAGTCAAAAAGAGTAGGTTGTCTTGTAAGTACTAAAACTTTCACAGGAGATCTATTTTGATTATAACTATCCTTAATCGGTAAATTTGTAGTTCTAAAACGAGATTTCTCTTTATAATCTGAAAATTCTTCCATGAAATTAGTCATATTAAGGGTAAACATACTTTTTTAAATAAAACAAACTTAAACAAATCAAATTAGAGTAAAAATTACTTATTATGGTAACAGACCAAATAAAGTATAATCAAAAATAGTTTAAATTTTCTTTAATTTTAAATATAGTTTAAATATAAAAAAAATTTGCATAATTTTTAATATAAGATGTAAATTCTATATTGAGTGTTTACTGTCAGCCACCCATTAATACTACAGTTACCATGAAGGCAATGATCATCAGTGACATGAATCTTCAACATTTAATCTTATTATTATTTTGGAGGGAAATATATTTTTTATCCCTCCTAAAACTATTTAATAATTCTTCCCTGAAAAGGGAAGAAGAAAACAAATGAACATTTAAGTTTTACCGATCGATCGATAGAGATGTTTCTGGTCGAAATGACTAATGCTATTGTGAGCGGAGTTTTTAAT
>DWCF01006738.1:0-11865 GCA_018230265.1 Delias oraia | reverse complement strand
CAGAAACCTAATTTAGACATTATTTTAGAATTATACTTTCAGTTAAATTTACATTAAGTATTTACTAACACCGTATTAATTCTTCGACGTGTAATTTTATCTATGATATTAAAACTGAAACTAAGGTTATTTTGCCACTGTAATTGTAGAAAATATTATTCTGTACAGCCATAAAGCATTAGAGGACCTAGCAGAAGTCGTTCTGCCCGTACCGGCTTACTGGAACAGACTTATTTGAAACTAATTTGAATTTGGGTATATTTCAGCCAAATTACACAATATCTCACTATAAATTATAGTCTTTATGTTAATCTAAAATATCAGTTATCGAAGCATAACAAAATTTTATTGTATATTCACTTTTTTAGTGATAATGGCTTATATATAAAATATAGAAATATACTATCCCTGATTCATAGAACCACCTAATGAGTATTTTCACCATATATTATATTGATATGACTTTTACTATATTATCAGCGCACGCCAGAATGGCGGAAATGGGATTTTTCCGACTTTCGTAACACTTGTATATTTTTAACGTATATTTCATCTAATTTACACAATATCATCATATATTATAGCCTATGTGTAATTCTTATGCATAAGCGATATTATTATAAAGTTTCGTAAACATCCATTCAGTAGTTTTTACGTAAAGGGTAACAAACTTCCATCCATTCATACATTCGCGTTTTTAATATAAGTAGGATAAAACATTTCAAAACTCGCCCACTATATTCAGTACTAACCTTTATGATACGTCCTTACGGCTCGCGATCCAAAGTCCTCGCGCAAACGGTGATTCCCTACAAGTGAGTTTACTTATTAATTTTGTAAGCCAACAATCGTTTGCGTAACGTTTCAATGAGATCTACCCGACATTCACCTTGTGTATGGCTTCCAGTGCTGTGTTTATCATTACAGGGCCCTGAAAATTGGTGCGATAAGGTGTAGAGGCCCGAATCGTTCCAATGTATCGCCTTACTTACATTGTACTTTCCTGACCTAGTTTGACACAGTGTTCAATTAATGATGACACGTATAATTTGGTGAATGTCAGCTACGTACCTATATTACATGTAATAAATCGAAAAGAAGACGTAAAAGGCCCGAGCGTATCCGTAATCCGCTGTACCGTATCGGACGTCAGACTTTCCGTGGAATTGTCCGCAGTCACGATTTCGCGGCCCAGCGACCATGTTGGTGCAGATCTTAATCATGATGTACATCGCCACCTGTCTTCTCTTTTATGTGGCGCATGTCATCGACTTCTATTTCACCGCACTGTAACGTGGTCATGGATTAAATGAGCATGCTGTGGTTGCAGGCGATTTTGGAAAAGTTCAAACCTCTTGGTAAGTCTGCTGGTATATAGTGAGGATAGATCCCACAAGAGAGAAGACAACACAGCAAAAAACAAAATCCGTTAATTACTATTGCAATTAATGACCTTTAGAGTTTTGCAAAAACCTAATCTCTTGAAGGCATTGCCGAGTGCAAGGAATAACAAATGAGAAATTGTGGAAAAGTATGTAGTGCGAAATTTTCGATAATAATTTTTTTGTGTAGTACAAAATTCTAAAATTGCTTGTATATGTAGTAATAGTCTTTATTTGTGTCTTTTTTTAAAATAATTTTATTTTCTTAATCGTAGATCGACTGTTAGTGATAGCCGACCACAATAAGCCCTAAAAATTAATTATTTACAAAAGTTTATTTGAAGTGACAAAGTCAAACCTGGGACTTTTACACGAATTGTTCATTTTCTAAAATGGCATATTAAATAACAACTGAAAAGTTAAAACGCATATATATATTTTGTATTTGGCAATTTTTTTGTTCTAGAGAGACCCGTGGGAGAGCCATGCTGAAGCATATGTTGACGCACTAATTGGGCCAGCTCGTTCAAAGTGATATCACGGGCTCACAAAATACGGTACTTGTACCATGCAGAATGAGTGAGGATATCTGAGGCCCTTATAATGCTGCCTAAGCGGCGTAAAAAAGCCGGCAACATAACCAAAGCGCGGACTGTGGCGCGGTTGTTCATGGGCGTTAGTTTTCTTATCACATAGGAGACCCGTCTGCTCCGTTGTCCGCTATACTATAAAAAAATATGAGACTACTAAAACTGATCTTAAGTTTTAGTAGTCTCACTATTTAATCTAAAATTAGGTGACATACAATATACCTACATATTAACAAAACAGTAGGTATCCGTGTTTAGTGAGCTTTTGGTGGTCTCTTTTTTATATAGTATAGCGGACAACGGAGCAGGTGGGTTTTCTAAATGGTAAGAGAACACCGCCGCCCATGGACAGCCGCGCCACAGTAGCGCATTGGTTGTGTTGCCGTCTTTTAGGCCACTTAAACGGCACTTTTAAGGGCTTTCGATATCCTCACGCACTCATCGAAACAAAGTACAAGTACCGTTTCACGCTGAGTATCCTGTGGTATCACTTCGGACGAGCTTGCCCCTTAAGTACGTCCGCATATACATTTGCATGGCTCTCCCACGAAATCTCTAATCTCTCCCACGTCTCTCTCAGAATCGGACTATATATAATAATATATTGGCATTATAGTTATAGATTATGTATCCAATTATGGATTAGGTACTTGTTGATCTATTCAGAAAAGAAAACTATATTTAAATCTGTATTTTGATAGTAATATTTTAATCATTTAATTAATAGAATGAAAACAGGGTATTTTGGTAAGCTTTTTCGTACTATTATATTTTATCATTCGAGCAAATTTCATTTATTAATTTGGGAAATAATTTCATTTGAAATGGCAGCACCGTTGCTAATTTTGATGGATGACAGTTCTCGTTAGACTACCTAAACCTGTAGGTTGTAACTCAAAAGTATATAGGTACTCAAAGTAAGCTTGTAATTGCTGAAAATATGTGCGTTTCCATTTTGTAAACTTATAAGGATAAGTTTAGAGTTTAAGATCTATGCCTGAGCTAAAAATACAAGTAAATGACAGTTAGATTTTCAATGACAACACGTAATAACAACGCTTAGTAAAAACCATTTCGTGTCGGTTTTTCTCCGCAGAAGAAAAGTTTGCACCTTACTGAATATCAATATGCTTAGCAAATTCATATTCTTCTACGAATTTCATAACAATCGGTGATAATGTGTGTCAAATTTTGTGTAATGTGTATATAGAATCAATGTGAACGTGAATTGTTTATTTACGGTTGGGCTCGATAGTGTAATGGCTTTACGGGAATATGTAACAGGTTTTTTCGGCAACCAGAACGTTATGGCGCCGTTCTCGCGTTTTTATCGAGCAATGGTGCTCAAGATGAACCAACGTAAGTAAAATGAAATCATGCCACTATTCCGCAACAATGATAGAGATATTGCCTTTTCTTGAAAGGCTTACATTTTCGAATTTGGTCAACATAAGCATCAACAAGCCACCATCAAGAGTCATGAAACGTCAAATATAATAAAATTGGAATATAAATTTTATTCGACCATATAATATTTTAATTAAAGTTGTTGTTTTACTATACATCTATTAATAATCGTATAAATATGTGTACTTTGATAGAATAATTCTAAGACTTATTATATTTAATAATATTTTACATATATTTAGTGGTAGGAAAGCAACGTTGTGAATATTTAAAATGTTATGAATGTCTAAGAAGCCTTAAAGGCAAGGATAATAATAACAAGGAGTGAAAAAATGGATGATCTAATAAATTTAAAAAATCTATCATAATATTTATACATAAACTTTGAGACACTTGTTTTGAGTGTTGATGTATATTTATATTTAATTTTAGCAATGAGGCAAGGTCCTATGATGTCATCTTCATAAATTGATGACTGCAGACATAAAAATATACATAAAGATTGTGAAAATATATGAGCTTGTTTCAATTTGCGTTGTATATATTTCTTAATAAATATCTATTTAAAATTTATGTATCAGTCAGTAATTTATACAAAATTGTTGTAATCTTTAGAGTTTCATAGTTAATATGATCTAAACAAATTTAAGGCATGAAATTTTTAATGCAGTATTTATATAGAATTAGGTGACAAAATTTTGTTTTATAATCAGATAACTTACAAAATTATAGCAAATATTTCGAATAAACAATATTTATTTTTAACAAAATTAAGGCTCTGCGTAGTAAGACCAAAATCTAATTAATAGCAGTGTATAAGACAATGTATATTTTATGCTAGACGTTACTGATATGTTAAGCTTTAGTTAAATTGGCTGAAAAGTATTACATATAACAAATTCCCTCATGACTTAGAAGATGAATATAAAGCAATCTTTGATTATGCATTCCACACTTTTTAAAGTAATAACCCTGTCTCATATAATAGGTTTGCAGGTATAGGTTTTTATGTATGTAATATAATAGTTTTTATTAATAAAAATACCTAATATAATCTTCTTTTTTTGTCAAAAAAACTTGTAATTTATAGAAAATAAACCAAATCACAGTGATCACTTATTTCTACCTATAAATGAATCTTTTCAAGGAAGGTGATTTGTAAATATCGTTAAAATTTCTAATCACATTTTTGACTGTATTCTGCCATACTATTTCAAAATATTATAAATATTAAAAACAAAATTTTTAATATTAATTCACCGTATAATCCCAATCACACTTAATGATTTTGTCATGCAAATTCAAATGACAAAATAAAGTTTAAAATTAGACAATTTATTTTGTTTTACTATAAACATAGGTTTTTAATATAAAATTTGTTTTTATTTAGGACAGTTTAAGTTAGTATTGAATTTAATTACAGTGAAGAATTTATATCACGTAGACTTTAGGTGCACAATTCGCGCCTTATTGGTCTCACTCCGCCTTTAAAGTAGGTAAGGCACAAGGTTGTGACTTGTGGTGTATTTTCACTGTAATTACGATAGAACATCTACGGTCAGGGTCAGGATCTGATTTATTTCGCTACGATACTTTTTTTATAGTCACCGAGAAATGCTATTGCATTTTAAAATAATACACATAAAATGTAATTGTGTTGAGATAAATTAATTGAAAAATACAAAATAAGTTAATGCTCTATAACTAATACGTAGTTCCATTAGAAGATTGAATTGTTGACGGGCTGTTACAGATAATAAGTCTTTATTGCTATGATTGTTCAGCGTTGAATTGCAATGTTTCAATGTTAAAATAATAGTGATAAACCACTGTCTCAGATGAAGACGAGGCGACAGCATCTGGTATTACGGATGGCGCTATCGACGAACAGAACCGGGTCATCTTCATCAACCGGCCGCAGCCGCAGAAGTTCGTCAACAACAGGATATCCACCGCCAAGTACAGGTACACATTAGGAATTTGTCATTTTGAAAAGTGAAATTATATATTTTTTTGTTTAGCGGACAAGGGACCAAGTGGGTCTACTATATAGTAAGAGACCACCGTCGCTCAAGGACAACACGCACCAGTCCCCGCATTGGTTGTGTTGCCGCCTTTTTACGCCGCTTAAGCGGCATTTTTACGGGCCTCCGATATCCCCACTCACTTTCGCTGAGTAGGTGAAGTACCGTCTCAAGTGCATTACCATTTCACGCTGAGTATATGTGAGCCCGTGGCATCTCTTCGGACGAGCCGGCCCAATTAGTGCGTCGATATATGCTTCAGCATTGCTTTACCACGGGTGCGACAGTATTGAGACACTCGTCCGGCCACTGTTAAGCCCTTTCAGAAACCTGAAAAATTATAATTTATAATTGTCCGGATCGGGATTCGAACCCGATCCTACCTCTCGCTTCATGCTAAATGGACGAATGTGTGAATATAGTGGTGGTAGATAAATAGTATGAACCAAATCCAAGACGTATTTTGAAAGGGCTGGTGACACACTCGTACTCAGGATTTATGTATATAAAGAACTCAAGAATTGAATAAAATGAAAGAATACTTCTTTATCTGAAGTATGGCAAATGAAAGATGTTTTTGCACATGAGTGCATACGTATGAACGTATCGGTGATTTTTAGGTACACACATATGCCAGATGTGGTTGCCATACTGTATGTATGACCGCTTGTGAGTATGTGCATGTGTAGGTGCGCAAAAATCAGACGGCTACGAATTGGATCAGGATGAGAGCATAAATGCCCTATGACCACATAATAGTACGACTGTCTCATATCGTTTGCTTCAGCGGAGTAGTGTGTCAAAAGCAAAGTTTATACGCATATAGAGTCCGAGCGTGGCATTGTTTACGCGAGATACGCGAACATTTGGCGCAGTGCCCGTTGCCATCGGGATTGTGTCAAAACGCCCATCGCATTACTCCCTCAGTTTGTTTATGTGCCACTCTTGCGATATGGGGTCAATGAAAATAAGGGATTTTGCGTTAAACTGGAAAATAGTCATGATAAATACGAAACATTCCCATTAAAATAATGGCTATGGAGATCTTTTAACATCCTTCTACTTATTTAATGTTTCCGTTAGTACTTATTAGCTACTAAAAAAATAATTATGTATGCATATTAGCAATATTCATTGATAAAAATAATTACAAGTTAATGTTTTAATAGAAAGCGACCTGGCTCGACAGACGCTTTGCTATTCTTTTAATATTATTCGTGTTTGTACAATTAATAAAAATTATTAAGAGTAGGTATATTGACTAATAAGGTGACTTTAGAAACGTTTATATTGTTCTTTATTTACTTTAAATTTTCTTATGTCTACGATACATTCCTATCTTTTATTTCATGAGAATCTCACCACAACAAAGACAACAACAAAAAATAATTAATGAAATTTTTCCAGCCATATTTGCGTGATGCATGCCGTGACCAAATCAAATAGGGATTCATTAATATATGTAGCTATATAGATGTAGTAGAAGGTTGGATTAAGTCGCATTAAACATTTGTTATGGAGCGTGAATGTTAAGCCCAATATAATTGACCTTTATGTAAACTAATAGATTGTGTTATTACAATTCATATAATGAAGGCTACAATATTATCTTAATTAAAGTGTATTTTACCTATCTGGTGATGCTTTAACGAAAAGATCCTCCTTATTAAAAATACAATAGACATTTATAAAATAAAGACTAGTCTTTAGTCTTTTTTCTAGTCTTTCTCTAAGGAAAATTCAACTCTAAAATTTGAAAGTATTAGAGAATCGTTAAAAGCGACAAGTTCAAGCTATGTTTCTTAATTAACTCAGAAAATTTCTTTAGTTTTGAATAACTTGAGAAACACAACTACGCTAGTTACATTACTTTTATGTGTAAGCTTTTAAAGTAATATATAAAAATATTAATATAAATCTCCTGATGGAGAATCATTTAACCTACCTAATTAAATTTCCTCATAACTCTCCAAAAGCATCATGCATTCGTTTCAAGTAAACATTTATATTTGACAGAAAGAGTAATTATGATTCTAATATTACTTCTAGGTAATTACCAATTATGTCAGCATAGCTCTCCCACGGGTAAAAAATTACCTTTACTTGTACCTTAAACAAAATGTTATTTCCCTATTCCCCCCTTTCTCTGTAACTCGAATTTCAAAAACGGGAAAGTCGTAGTTAATAACATATTGTGGCGGCTTACTTGGACTTCTCCGAAATCATAGCTATAAAATTCATACGGAAAGCATTATACCTTTATATAAATTGAAATGCATTAGAAAAACTAAAGGGATCCTTGTGGCGTAATTATGTCGTGGTGTTCGTATCCCAGCCCAGGCCGAGATACGTTTACTTTCTTCTAGTGCATTTCAATTTATATAAATAAACGCGTAGCATAAATCTAAGTCGAATGGTGTTTAACTATAACTCTACAAATCGATATTCTTGTAAACCGCACCTTTATAAGTTTTAGCAAGTAAATCCTTATATGTCGAAATTCTTGTTAACTCGACTTTTTTAGCATTTAACTTGACATTAAAGTTATCGAGATCCCACTGTATATGGTAATATTCTTTATTATTAGCGTGCCATCGTTCGTACCACTGTTCCTATTCGAGCAGTTCCGGCGCTACTCTAACTGCTTCTTCCTGCTGATCGCGCTGCTGCAGCAGATCCCCGATGTGTCCCCCACGGGACGTTGGACAACGCTCACCCCACTTGTGCTAATACTAAGCGTAAGCGCTCTTAAGGAAATCGTCGAGGATTATGTGAGTACACCACTGGTAACCTGGTTATATTATTACATGTTGACCCCGGCAAACGCTATTTTGCCTTATAAATTATTAAAGTACTAATATTACTATTAAAAGTAGACGGGTGAAAGTTTAAGACTGTATGTGTTAACTGCTTTTGAAGAAATAATAATTTTATACAAATTTATTTTTGTTGACCTAAGCTTAATATTTAGAGATTTGAAACATACATGTTGATGGATTCTCAGACCTACCTTATATGCACACATTTCATAACAATAGTAGTGCAGTCTAGTCGTTTCGGAGGAAATTGGCAACAAACACCGCCATAATGAACTTTATATGTGTATATAAAATTTTGTTAATCTTATTTCGCATACATTATTATATTATACTAGTATCAGAACAGAGAACTTATATTGAACGTTACACTCATACTTCGTCTTTTCTTCCTGCACATTAAAAAATTTTTTCGCTTGTCGCCACGAGCAGCGGTTTATATTATGTTCAAATGATAGTTTCAGAATTTCTTCACTCACCCATTTGTCATAAGTACTCTCATGTATTACAATTACTATTAATTTTGATTTGCTGAAGTCGAATATTTTTATAAGAATTATATAAACAGTATTACACAAAAATATAAGTTCAGAAGCAGACTGATAATACGAAAATCATCGTCGTTATAATATTACAAAGTTTTGTATCTATCCATCTTATTAATGGACTTCTTGGACATCTTATTAATGTTATTCAGAAACGACATCGCGCGGACGAGGAGACCAACCGGCGCAAAGTAGAAGTGTTAAGTGAGGGTACCTGGCGGTTGGTACGTTGGGCGCGGCTGCAGGTGGGAGACATCTGTAAAGTCTACAACAATCAGTTCTTCCCTGCCGACCTTGTGCTGCTCGCTTCCAGGTGAATATTTTTTATATTATAACGAACAACGGAGCAGGTGGGTCTCCTATATGAGAAGAGAACATTGCAATCCAACCTCGCCATATTCCGCGCATTGGTTTTCACGCCGCTTAAGCGGCACTTTTTTAAGGGCCTTCAATATCCTCACTTAAGGAAATACAATAGAAGTATCGTTTCACGGTGAGTATTCTATCAGCTTTAAGGGAGTCCGTGTCTACACAGGGAATTGATACACAGAGTGTAACATTAATTACTGCCACTATATGTGCCATACGGGAATTTAAATATATCTGATTGCAATAATTGCCACTGGCATTCGAATTGCAATCGTTTTTAGGCTTACGGCATTGTTCACTGCGATTCGGATGACTGACCAGTCAAAATGGGGGGTGGGGCAAGAGCATTCTATCAGCTCGTGTTATCGCTTGGGACGAGTCGGTCCAATTAGTGCGTCATCATATGCTTCAGCGTGGCTCTCTCGCGGGTGCGTTCAATCTAGATTCATTTCTAGATTTATAAAATTAGTTAATAAATATTTTGAATTAAGTAGTGAATTTTATAAAAATATAAAAAGGAATTTGGCAAAAAAAAATTATTCACTTGTTTTTCAAAAACGTGTCTTTGTATATTCACTTGGCTCCTTTAGAGATTGATTGCAATAGCTAAAATCATTGACATTTATATTGCCTAATTAAAGTATGTACATAATAAAAACCTCATTACCGGGTAAAATAATTGATCGTACTTAGCATAATAAACACGCTACAAATATTAATTGTTTTATTGACGCTCAGTTGTAGGGTAAATACAGTTGTATATATTCTTGGGTATTACCGTAATGTGTAAATATTTCGAAGAATTACTTTCGAAGAATTTTAGTAAACAATAGCTGACACGGAAATATTGTCATAAAAATAATGAAAGTTAGATGTCGGTTGTCGCGGGCTTTTCTATAGGTATAATCGATTTATACAACTTTTCTCTAGAAGTCAGGCATGTCTCTCGTCGTTATGACAGCGTTCGTTAGAAACATTATCATTTAACCGTTTTTTCTTCGATATATTTGCGTTTCTGACACGAAGAATACTAGTAATTTTTCGGGTTAAAACTTAAAATACCCCGTTACTTACAAATCACGCTCTCTATTGGTAAAATAATTTTCAAGATAGCTTAAGTTAACCCAGAGATTACCTCCTACAACTTCACGGACACGCATTCTATGCCTTTTTAATATAGTATTATTGATATAGATACTAATTCACGGGAAAAACATAAAAGCATAAATATGTATTCTTTTTATTCTAGAGCGGACAAAGGAGCAGGTGGGTCTCCTATATGATAAAAGAACACCGACGCCCATGAACAACCGCGCCACAGTCCGATATCCTCACCCACTCTGCGAAACACAGTATAAGTACCGTTTCACGCTGAGTATCCTGTGAGCCCGTGGTATCACTTCGGACGAGCCGGCCCAATTATTGCGTCAACATATTCTTCAGCATGACTCTCCCACAAGTGATCTGAGTCTACACTACTGTGGCGATATTAGAAACAGTTTATTAAAAACTAGATGTATTATTTCAGTAACAAATGATACGTAGACAGTCCTTGATCAAACATAACACCGACGTCTGTTTACCATTCAATTAACTGGGCAACGTAGTTTTTGTTACATAAATATTAAAGTTTCACCAAAAGTTCATATATCGATCTCGGTTGGGTTATTTTTAATTTTTGGTATGTCATATTTAATAACCGTTTTACGGGCTATGCAGTGTATAATAACCTCCATTAGGTCAGAGAGTTCTTCAGGCTTGTTGAGGCACACTGCATTTATGAAACCTGGATTTTTATCTAAAATGTCAGTGAATATCAAGGCTGTGCGCTCGGCATTTCAACACAATACAATATTGATATTTCTTTTTGTCCTACTTCCCTTCAAATTCGATTGACTAAATGAACAAGCATTTAAATAGACTAGAAATAAATATAGAGTAAGTTTTAAAAGATATCGTGGTCGTTGACTTTTTACTAAACTAACAAACATTTCTTTTATTTTTAATTTTTAAAATTTTTAAATTTGTTACTACAATATATAACTATACTAAACCAACTAGAACGTAACTATGCTTAGTTACTAAGTCTTAGTATGACACTATATAAAAAAATCAAAGATCTAATGTCTTTAGCAATGAAAATTAGCTGTTCTAAGTATTATTCAAATACTAACTTTATATGTTGTTAATATGAATCAGCTATAAAAGCTTTTATTATTTTAAATCTTTAATACACACGTGAGAGAGCTATAAAGTGTCCGAAGTGATACCACGGGCTCACACAATACTCAGCGTGAAACGGTACTTATACTGTGTTTTGCAGATTGAGTGAGGATATCGGAGGCCCTTAAAGATGCTGCTTAAATTGCATTAAAATCCGGCAACACAACCAAAGCGTGGATTGTGGCGCGGATGGTGATGGGCGGCCGTGTACTCTTACCATATAGGAGACCCATCTGCTCCGTTGTCCGCTATACTATAAAAAACAAGTAAATAGTGTGATAACGTCATATGTTACCTTGGTGTATCGTGTCGCCGGCAGGCGCTGGTTGATTAAACGACTTGATATCATTTTGTAAGCGTAAATTGTTGATATATTTTCTCACCGATTGACTAATATGGATATCGATTTTCATTTTCACATGTTATTACACGTCTGTTTTAAACCATAATGAAGCGAAATACATACGTATATAGAATTTAATATCTCGTCTCATGATATCAAATACATA